>KN824281.1:60137-81122 GCA_000827415.1 Serendipita vermifera MAFF 305830 | reverse complement strand
CAACTCAACAGTTCGTAACTGTCTTTCTTGCCTAGCGCGCGATCAGCGGGACCAATATCTATCTCCCTTCGCGTCTAGCGCGATTGCTCCCTTCACGTAAGGATGGATCGGCATACACTTCACCACAGCCTATTATACTTGATACAACGTTGCGTATGCCTGTGGATTGTAAGCTTTTGGAGAATGCAGTAGCGGGGCGTGGAAAGGCACCCATTCTCTTCTGTGGTCCGCCCGCTATCGATCATGAAATGGCCGAGCGCATGTTCGCGCTTATGGACCGTGGAGCGACGGTAATCACATTGCCACTGGATGATGCTGGTAAGCTACGAATACATTGTGGAAGCAGAGAGTTCTGATCCAGCAAGCCAGGGAGGCTTTCGCTCGAGGACGTGTGTGACTCGTTGTTCGCTAGAGGGTACCGGTCTATTATGATTGAGGGTGGCCAATCTGTCATCTCGTCATGTCTTTCGCCTCCGACGCTCGCACTCATCAACAAAGTCATTATCACCATCGCTCCTGTGGTCGTCGGAAGCACTGGTATGAGCGTTTCAGGCTCGGAGACAGAACAGGTAAGTGTACTTCGCAACTTGTCTGCGAGAAACTAATCGTGCCAAGATGAAGAGGTTGAAGCTGACGGCGTCGGGGAGTTTGGAGAGTGACCTGATAGCTGCATACGATGTCTTAGATGCTTCATAGCATACTGGAATAGATAATATAAACACGACACGAGTGCGCGTGAGATGCTATAGTTCCTTGAAAATACGCGTGTATTCACGTGAAGATGGGCTTCCAGCACTTTTCATACAGCATTCCAATATTCCCCCCACTTTTTCCAGAGTTTTTCTCAATTTCTGTCATTTTATCCGGGATCTCGCATTTGAACTAATTACGCCCCAAAAATGCGAGCTACCTCTCGACTTTACCAAGTCCAGCGGGCACTTTCAGCCAAACAAGGCTCCCCAATAAAGCCACTAAAAATGGCTCATAGTAAGTTCCATAGCAAAGGACTCATCCTACATACTTGGGTCGTCGATCTGACTGATCTGATGCTCCTGATCTAGCCTATACGCCTCGTCTCGTCGGACCACAGAATTCTCTAGGTAAGTATTACATCTAATCAACGATAAATGAGATGTTAACGCGGCATTCCTATCCAGAACACCGCGTTTTCCTGGAACAAAACGGAAATGTTGTATCGCCATTTCACGACATTCCACTCTTTGCAGACAGGAACAACGGGATCTTGAACATGATCGTCGAAGTTCCAAGATGGACAAACGCAAAGATGGAAATCTGCAAAGAGGAGCCGTTCAACCCCATCAAGCAGGACATTAAGCGAGGCAAACTTCGCTTTGTCCGCAACTGTTTCCCCCATCACGGTTACATCTGGAATTATGGTGCATTCCCTCAGGTAAGCGAGGGCCCTCTTCCCTTCTTGGCACGGTTTTTCCAATCGACGCGACCGAAATGGCGTCAATTGCCTTTTTGGGACGTGATATGCGGAAAAAATGCATCTCGAGCCGACATCGATTGCTGACACACGTTGGTAGACATGGGAAGACCCTGCCGTCTCGCATACTGAGACCAAGGCGGTCGGGGACAATGACCCGCTCGACGTTTGCGAGATTGGCGAACAGCTCGGCTACGTTGGTCAAGTCAAGCAAGTCAAGGTTCTCGGCATCATGGCTCTCCTTGACGAAGGCGAAACCGACTGGAAGGTTATCGTCGTCGATATCAACGATCCCCTCGCAAGCAAACTCAACGATATCGAGGATGTGGAGAGGCATTTGCCCGGTCTGATCAGGGCTACCAATGAATGGTTCAGGATCTACAAGATTCGTGCGTTGCTTTCTTCATTGCTGCCCTTTCCTGATACCTGAACTGTTTTGTGATAGCCGATGGAAAGCCCGAGAACACGTTTGCCTTTTCTGGTGAAGCCAAGAACAAGAAGTATGCGACAGAGATCATCCATGAATGCCACGAAGCTTGGAGGCGTCTAGCAGTCACCGGCGAATCACCCGCAAAGACGGCCAACTACGACATCAGCATCGCCAACGTTACCGTCGAGAATTCGATTGGTCTCATCGCACCAAATGACCCCACATATGCCAACTTGCCGAGGGCTACTAGGGACCCACCAAAGCCCATCGATCATTCCAGTAAGTACAGCTTTATGTATTGTTCGCGTGCGAATACTGACGCATGAACAGTCTCGAAATGGTTCTTCATTTCGTCTGCTCAGGTCTAGTCGTGATGGTTTGTTTTAGAGATTTGTTTGAATCACAATCACATTGTGCAATTACACATGGCGTGGCTCCCAATTCTAAACCAACGTCTTTCGATTTGTACTAGACACCTATCCGGCAATGAGGTCATGTGAGGCTCAAGCTCAAGACTCGTACACTTCTGGTGGGCAGCAGTCAATTCTATTAGAGGCTTCGAACAACTGTTATGAACAGCAACAATACCCTTCTCTACTGAAGCCCAAAAAGGTCGTAGGGAAGATCGTGATACAGATAAAAGAACAAAAGCAGAGACTTCGTTTGTTACAATCCACTGACCGAAAAAAATACACTACTTGCGGACCCTGACCGCTGGTAACTTGAAAAAGGACAAATACTCTGGTAACTCTTTGCCCTCCTTCACCATCTTCATTGCTATGTTGCGTGCGCGATCCTTGAGCTGCACGCCATTGCGATTGGCAAGCGTCTGGCACTCGGTTCCATTCGGCCCATGCAGTTCTAAGATGTCGGACCATATGTTGACGAGGCTAGCTTTCTTGTCGTGGTACTTTCCCTCGAGTGCGAAGAGGAAGACTTTATTTTCCTCATCAGTCCACCTCTTACGTCCAACTTCGGCCGCATTGGTCTTGTATAAATTTGGGCGTTGCCTCGCCTTTTTGGCTGCAGGAGAACGACTACGAGACGGAGCATCCGAGTCTTTGGCCTTCTCCACACGTCCGCGAGGACGTCCACGCTTCCGCGGCTTAGGTTCCTCCTCCTCGCCGGTTTCGACTGCCTCTGGCTCATCGTCTGAAAGAGGCTCGGGCACAATATGCTTAAGGCGCGTACGCATGGGTAGCGTGGAGGTGGCTTTCGCGCGTCGTTTAAGGTCTTCCAGCTTTTTGCGGGATTCATCCAAAGCTTTCACACCATTACCACGACCAGTGGCCTGGCGATGCTTCCGTAGCTCCTCCTCGCTATCTGAGTCCTCCGTCTTTTCATCGTTCTCATTCTCGTCTTTGGGTGGTGCGTCGCTATCCTCGTCTGGTCCGAGTTCTGCGGCAAGCCGTTTGCTCTCCTTGTTGATTGCTTTGATTTGCTCCAAGCGTGTCTTAGAGGCAGACATGATCGCATCGCTGACAACGAGGGGTACAGGTTGAACCGTCTTCTTCGGCAATGGTTTTGCTGGTTCTGCTGGCCGCTCAGCAAGAAATATAGACTTTGGTCGCCCTAAAGCTGGCGCTGCAGCCTTCTTGCGGATAACAGGCTCATCATCACTCGAGTCTGTATCAGCCAAAACTTGATTGCGCCTTGCGACTTTTGGAGCTGCCGGTCTGGTTTCGGCTGCTCGTGAAGGGCCCGCCATAGTGGAGGAGTGAGTCGGCAAGATACCGGATGCAGAAGAGTGAACTGCGGCATGAGGGGGTCCTGCAGCGGTTGCGGACGAGCGTGTAGAACTGGATTCCGTGGCTTTTGTGGAACGTGCAGGAGGGAGCATCTCAGTTGCCACTTTTCTCTTTTTGGTACGAGGTACCGCCGCATCGTCTGCATGTGCACCATCTTCCTCCTCGACTGGCTTGCGCTTGCGACCCTTTGCCTTGATTGTCGCCGCTTCCCCAGCTGGCCCCGTGGATGTGGCACGAGTGATGGTTTTGGATTTCGCCTGTTCTGAAACTATGGCCGACTTCATTCTGCTGAGGGTCGTTCCACTAGGTGCAGCAGAAGGTTGTTTGGCCTGAGACTCTGGTGAGGGAGTCATCGTGACTTTCACTGCGTTTCGCTGAGGTGCATTGAAGCGGAAATCTTTTGGTATGCTGTAGAAATAAGATGAGAACTTTGAGAATGCAAATGTGTGAATTAAACACGTACCGCGTATACCCTTGCTTTGGAGCCTCTACATAAGGTGCTTGGCCGAACCTTGCAACCAGATCTTCAAATTGTGTTTCCTCTGGAGCATCCAACCCAGCATCGGCAATGGCTCCCGCATCATCAAATCCACCGGCATTGGCAAAATCCTGGCCATCGTCCGCATCAAACCCGTGCATATAGTCCATCATATCGAACTCTTCCCCGACAGGACGTGGAGTGACACCCTCTGTCTCAGGAAGCACTACTTTCCCCTTGTGTGCGGGATTGGGGATCCGTGGACCAAACTCGTCCTCCTCAATTGAGCTCGATGGTGCCAAATTGAGGGTAGCGAGGGGTTTCGTAGCCTTTGACTTTGGAACAGGTCTAGGTTCAACCGAAGTTGGAGCAGCTTTGCGAGCCGTCGTCGAGGGGGGCTGGGCGGTTTGTAAAGTGGAACTTGTTGCCTTTTCCGTAGGTTTCGATGCTGCAGGAAGCAAGGAATGATCGTTGCCGATTGCTTTGCTGGGCACCACTTTTGCAGATGGTTTTGTGGGGGCAATGCTACTGGTAGTGGCCTCGTTTGCTATCTTGGCTTTCTTGGAGACGACTTTATCCGGAGCAGCAATAGGCTCGGTAGAATCAGAGGCTTTTGATTTAACCTTTGACTCTGCCTCCTCCAAAGTCTGCAAAATGGGGTGCAATACGTGGCGGAACACATCAGTAAGAAGAGTGTCGCCAATCCCTTCCCAAGTGACATTGCTCGAGCCAGTGAGGTTAGAGTTCAACTACAGTTGGATCAGCTATTTTCAAAAAAGTTATAAAAAAGGGTGCATACCCTTAGCACCATGTCACCGGCCCACTTCTCCCAGAGTCGGCATGCCTTCTCCTGAACCTGTTTCGTCTCAAAGATCTTCCCTACACCAACGAGAGAAGGATCACGGAGAAATGCGGAACTAAAGGTGTCAACAAGGTCCTGTGGCCTGAACGTGCCAAGGTCGCGAGCTCTCGTGGAGGTAGTGATCGCCTATCAAAATGCTCTTGTCAGAAGTGCACAAAACCGAGATTAAGAACAAGAAACGAAAGAAAAAGGATGAGTAAGAATAGGGTTGGTACGAGTGGTCAAGAAACGGAGGCGGAGTTTTTCAAGCTCCGCCTCACGTGACCATTCAGACCGCAGTAAGCGTGATTAATTAGATACTCACAATGCAACAAATTTCCAATAAAATCCTTTTTAACACGTACAAAACGTGCTTTTCCTTCCTCCCAACGCATAGGCGTAGATATACCATCTTGAGCTCGTCCAGTGGCCCGATGAGTTTCTCTATTTGCTGCTCCTTGGTAAGAGGCTGAGATGCCTGGGATAACCCAAAGGAAGACTGCGTGCTCATTGAGAGGTGGGAGAGCGACTGAGATGAAGGCACGGTATCGGGGTTGTCAATGTAGGGTATCTTTAATGTAAGGCCAGGATATTTTTGACGCGTTGAAAAGGGAAGAAACATTTCGAGCACAAGGGCGAGATTGATAGCGTTGATTCGTGCCAAGAGCGATCCATCTGCTTCGCTTGGGGGTATCACAGAGTATGGAACAAAGTACACAGTGTTTTCTGGTAACAATTTCTGGAGAGCTGAGGGTAATTTCACGCGTCAGCCTTTTATTCACGGAGACAATGCACGCTCTTACGTTCGGTAGCATCCCTCCAGGCCCTCAGCTCCTGCTCAGTCAATTCCAATTCTTCTCTTTGAGCAGCTTGGAAAGGATCCTGAGACTGGGATTGGGACTGAGAGAAAGATGCATCGATGTCTGGCTGGGTATCTTTCAAAGCGCGTTCACAGGCGAGTGAGAATGATTTTGAAGCAGCTGCCACTGATTTAAGTTTACGAAACAGTTTTGAGCTGGCCATTGTGGAGTTGCTGCGAAGTGGTCGGGTCCAAGCTGGGACCCACAAACTCCGACGCGACACCGATATCCAACTTTTGGCCTTTTGTCAGTTGTTGAAGTAGCTTTACACTACTTTTAATACTTTTCGACTTGCGGATATTCCCACTTTATAAACGCGATTAAAACCGCAGCCCGACGCTGACTAGGAGATAATCCAAATGGCACCGTTCAATCTAGACGCGTGTATTTCTCAATTACTCAAAAAGCAATTGCTCCACGAGACGGTGCTCAAGGAAATATGCGAGAAAACCAAGGAGGTTCTCATGCGAGAAGGCAATGTCGTTCATATTGAGGCGCCAGTCACTGTAGTCGGCGATATTCACGGGTGAGTACATTTAAAATAGAACGTTAAACTATTTACTGAGGCTACACAGGCAGTTTTATGACCTTGTGGAAATCTTTAGAATAGGGGGCTACGCGCCCTCGACGAATTATTTATTTCTTGGTAGCGTCAGCATCCGTCTTGTGACTCATATTAGTAACCATCGTTGCAGGAGACTATGTGGATCGAGGTCTCTTCAGCGTAGAGACCATTTCTCTGCTGACATGCCTCAAACTACGGCATCCAAACCGAATCCACCTAATCCGGGGCAATCATGAATCACGCGCCGTAACACAAACATATGGTTTCTATACCGAATGTGTGCGCAAGTACGGGTCTGCCTCAGTGTGGTCCTACTTTACCGACATGTTCGACTACCTCACCCTCTCCGTGGTCATTGACGACCGAATTTTCTGCGTTCATGGTGGACTTTCACCCTCTATTCACTCTATAGACCAGATCAAAGTCGTCGATCGCTTCCGCGAGATCCCGCACGAAGGGCCTATGGCTGATCTTGTCTGGAGCGACCCTGACGCAGAGAAGGAGGATTTCGCCATTAGTCCACGCGGAGCTGGATATACATTTGGTAGCCAAGTTGTTCGAAAGTTTTTGCAGATTAACGAAATGGCCCATATTCTACGTGCGCATCAGTTGTGTATGGAGGGGTACAGCGTTCTTTTCGATAATCACCTCAGCACTGTATGGAGTGCGCCGAACTACTGCTATAGGTGCGTCAAATAACTTGTGATTGTCCTCGTGTACTCATACTGTGCAGGTGCGGCAATTCGGCATCCATATTGGAAGTACGACCAGGTGGACATGGTCAAGAGATTCAGGAGGGTGATCTCTTCTTCAACGTGTTTGAAGCTGCCCCTGAGAACGATCGTGATGGGCCAGGGCAACAAGCGTCTATGAACGCAGGTGGAAAGGTACGAGTGGACCTAAAGCATTTGACGGAGAATTCTCACTCAGTTGTCAGTTACCCGAGTACTTCCTATAACGTTAATCCGCTAGCAGCATGGCTTCCATCTCTTCTATGTAATAAACTATCTGATAGATCGGGCCTTCACAAATCAATTAAGAATGCATGGAATATTAGAGCATATGTTCAGATCTGATAAGCGATAATAGAAGACACTAGAGACTATATGTACATCGAGAACCTGTACATAAACCTCATCAGTATTCATCACCTTTTAGTCCATATGCATCTGTTTCCACCCAGTTGCTGGATGCGTTCCGTGCGTTGACCGAGTGCACGCCAGTGATCGAAGGTTCTGCTTGCCAAATATTGTCGTCGTCGACAAGAGTTGCATGGCGATATTTGAAATCCTTCGACAGTGTCTCTCGAGTTCCTGGACAGTGTGCTGTTCCTCAGGGCGATTTGGATCCGCGTACAAACCCTTGGAGAGAGTACTTATAGTCTTACTCAGCGGTAATAGAACCGGTATCGATTCGACTTCGTACTCAAGCTTCAAAGCCTCTTCTATAGCATTGAGGGTGACTGAGATTGTCCCTACTTGAACGTCATAATTATAAGGCGCCTTTAACGGAAAGATGGGTAAATCAAGTAATAGAGAAAGCATTGAGGATTGTTTTGACTTGAACGATTGTAGGTGGTTCCATAATTGAACCATGCATTCTTCCTCGTAGCGCCCAGAGGGTAGTGCGAGCACTAGCTCGGCGGCGCTTTCAGCAACGAGAATAGCTGTGATAGGCCAAGTTTTGAGTTTTCTACACCTTACGTCCCCGAAAAAGTTGAACTGTCCTGAAAGAGAGATCGTAGAACGCGCACACATCTGCAAATGACATAATAGATGACCAGGTCCTGGAGTATGCCCACATGCTGTAGCGTGTGAAAAGAGCTTCTGCAACAGATGCTATTACTCGTTAGCACAAAAGAACAGAAAGACATTTCAAACACCTACAATCGAGTTTGGTTTTCGGAACATGTCTTCAAAAGCAGATATAGTAATTTCCTTTACTAATGGGTGGGACTGTTCTGAGATCAGCTGAGCCCGCAATTGCCATACGGACTGATGGTCAGTCTCTTCCATGTTCCAAAACATATAGCCTGTGATCTTGCACATGGAGGTAATCTGATCACGGTCCTGAAGCCGCCGGACGAGTTGAGGTACAGAATTATAAACACTAGGTATCCCTAAGGCGCGAGATGCAATCATGCAGATATAGGGGTTCGTCAACGACATAATCGAGTGTTTCCGATTGTAGACATCTGCGAACTGATGCGACCCATTTGTCGTCGACAACCCATTTCCTTTTAGCATATCACAGAGGAATTTAATAATCTCCCATGGCTTCTTTTGAGTCGAGCTTTGTGGATATGGCCACTCATCGGAGAGGAGCCTGTCAAAGATCTGGAAAAATGCAAACAGATGTCTCCTACTTTGCTTTGCGCCAGCATGTAGCCATGTACCTGCAAGGGTCGGGGTAATAGTGGTCGCTTGAATCAAAATGTGAACAGTTTCCATGATTTCAGTTGAATTGTCCGCACGGAGGATCCAGTTTTGTAATATCTCTCCCCTGAGATCCTGTAATGACTCAGACGGGCTATATCGACCGTCGATCGGTCCTTCATCGTTAGGGGGAGGCATGAGCCATATCAACCCCAGTATCTCATTCAAACGCTGTAATCTTCGCGTTGGAGACCCTCGTAATAGATCCTTGGCCAAAAGCAGTACAAGTTTACGATGGATGTCGATGATACCAATATTGAGACGATCCTGATACTTGAGGTTGCCAGCATAACGGATCGGCAGCCTGAGGCAGGGCTGTAGGAAATTCAAGGGGTCATACGGCCGTGAAGACTTGTCATGAAAAACGCCATCCCGTATTTCGAGAGCCTTTTCAAACGCAAGAACGAGCTCAGTAAGCCTAGCTGGCGATATTGTCGTTGTGCTTGCCATCTCGACCGCATCATTGAAGGTGGACGTGATGACTATCCACAAAGTTGGACTGGATTTGGTTTCCCAGAGAATATATCTACAGAAGAGCTGTAGGATAGAATCAATGAAGCTGCTGGAGTAAATATTGGCCGGCTGGAAGATAGCTTGCCAGACGCCTATCTCTTTCGCCCTCGAGTTTCTCCATTTCGCTAGCCGCATTGTGCTAGAGACTTCGTCCATCAGATTTAATGAAGGAATAGGAAGGTCACGAGTAAGGAGATGGAGTAAATCAGGGCGATTTGAAGGATATGGAGAACGAGACGACAAGCTGTTGGTACAGTATTGCGACCAATAAGTATGGACATATGGAATTTTGCAGTATCTGTGTATATTTGTTGGTGTAATCATCGATTTGACCTCAGGTAGTGCTGCGCAGCGGACCAGCAATGCCAGTTCGCGTTCCTCGTCCTCAGTCTGGTCTGAGTACTGTATACGGTTCCAATGCCGCTGAGCGAGGAAATTAAGAACAGAAACCCAAGGGCCTTCAATGAATTCGGACGTTTGGAAAGTCTGAGATGGCTCATTGAAGAAATGACCAACAAGGAGAAGTAGTCGTTTACGAGAATCTTCCGAGATACTGACTTGTCGCCTCGCCCATTTGATAACTTGAGACTCAAGATTAATATGAGACCGTATGGCGAGTTCCTCCCTCTTGTAATCCTTGTGGCACCCGAGTCGTCCTCGATCAATCCAAGTTGGAACATTCCTCGCCAGAAGTGTGATAGTCACCCAGTGTATGAATGCACAAAAGAGGCTGTAAGAAAGGTAGATCCATTGCGTAATCGGTGACCTGAACGGTGCGGAAACAAAGACAACGGAAACGAGAGTGGACATGAAGTAGAAAAGACCTACGATCACTGCGCTTACGGTGACGACATAACCAACGGCAGTATTGACGAGGAACATCCATTGTATGACCCCGGTGAAAAACAGGACGACTGCAAAGTATAATAGGAGTGGTAAGGCGGCGATGATTCCGCTCATTTTCCATTTTTCTACCCCAGCAAAACGAAAATGACGGCGCTTTGCTCGATCTTCTGGGGAGGATCCACCTCTGGTGATTGCTGCGTCGTAATCCGCCACCCACTGAAGAGCGACTACACTCGCCAGGGCGGCCACGAGACTAGCTCCGAGACTAGCAAAGAGTAAACAGTTGACGGAAACCGCTGAGCTGGAGGGCTGGAATGGGTCGGGCGTGTACGTAGCTCGGGTGCCATTGGCGAGATTGTTGGCCACGAAGATCATCAAGCCGAGTGTCATTGCAGGGTAGTCTGGTTCTAACATCTTTTTACTTTCTATGATAAACGCCGAGAGCACCGCCGCAAAGATGGATGCCTTTTTTACGGAGTTAGATTAGTTTGAGGGAGAGGACGAGAACTCACGAAAAGGAGGAGTGAGTTTAGACTAGCCATCCAGTCCTTGACAAGCTCGTGATCTACTTTCCTGGCTTCATTATTGTATACGTCCCAGGCAGTGGTCTCTCTTGGGTGGGAGCTATCCCGAAAAGGCCGGTGGGCGGCATCATGTGCTGACATGTCGAGATGTGTGTCTGCGTTCATGGAGATAAGGAGCTGTTCAAGTTAGGAGCGTCTATCTAAGGAGAGTGCCACGGCCAATAAATGGTGCACGGCAGTTCAAGACTGGAGGCTGGTGTTCCCCTCTGCAATACTCACCTGGGTAACTTAAAGTCGTTTGATAAGGGTTTTGAAGCTATTTCGCTGTAAATGCTTGCTACGATGAAGGTGATAACTCGGCTGACTTGAAATCCGACTTCTAAACCAATCTGGAGCCGTGTATTGTGGAGGGCAAGCAGGCGTAATGCGACTTGTATGGACATTGACATCCTCGGCAATTGATTGACAGCCTCATTCGCCCGGTCTTCCAATGTCCGAAACAAACGTGCAAACTCATTCGTCCGACCAGATTGAGACACTGGACAGCTACTCCTTGCAATTCCCCGGAAATAGTGGCGAAGACGATTAAAATCCGTTGAAATGTTTTCTATAAAGCTACTAACATCGTTGTTAGAGTACCTTGGGAAGCGAAGGCAAAGGCCTAAAGGGGATGTACGTAATACACACTAGAAGTCACGGCCAATGGCGCAGACTCGAGCCTGCTGTTCCCCTCTGTATCATTAATGCATCATATAAATAACTTAAAGTTGTTCGATAAGAGTTTTGAGGGCGCCTTGAGGCAGTTTTGCTGTAATTGCTTGCTAGGATGAAGGCGACACCTCAGCTGACTGAAAATCCCACTTCTAAACTTGTAAATAATCTTAATTAAAAGTTTTAAATGCACTAAGTAAGCGAGCGCAGGCATCGGTCTTCTTATCAAAATTGGGGCCGACTCAGATCCCGTGAGTGAACCTTGAACCTATCCAGTTCTTGCCCTTGGCAAAGGACACACAATTCCATGCCAAGAGGAAGCTTGGAGATGCTCAACTCCGACCTGTCCTCGTCATCAGTATATTCTCGACATTATACGCGACATTCTAGAGCACCCAGCGCAGCTGCGTTGGCCATCCTCGCCCTCGTCGCTACACCGGCCACAGCGTCCCCGATCCCCTTACTCGACTTTTTGTATCCTTCATTCTACATTTCAAGCTCTCCATCAACTTCTACATCCTCCTCTTCACCGAAACCAAAGCCCAACAAACATTCTCACTGGTCTTGGTCCTGGTGGGCATCGGGCTCCCAATCGTCGTCGACCGGAGAGAGAGCGGCAAACGTGGACGAGCGGGAAACAACCTTACAACATCAAGTAGCTCAGAAAAGGCAACAAGCGCACTCGAAACCGAGGCTACGAAAGAGAGCAACGACTAACGGTCAAGGAGTGCCCGTCAAGTACGAGTTAGTCGACGGCGCCTGGGTTCCTGCAGACGCCTGGACGCTTCATGGTCATTACCGGAGAGCAGACGTACGTTTAATTTTTCATTTTCATTTTTTGCTATTTTTTCTCGTTCGTGGCTATTCTTGGAAGCTCGGATGATCACATCACCAATTTTTGCCGCGGACGCCCGACCGCGCAGCGACGAGCTATTTATATATAGTTTATTTCCTTTCTCGTTATTTATATGCTCGAGGTTCCACCCCCCCAAACCTCTCATGCTATATAACGTTTCGCATTCTGGAAAGCCCCAGGCCACGCGCTAACGAACCCGATTAGGCGATCGCCCCTACCTCTGATTCCAACCAACCTTCACCAACCGGAGACAACGGTCTTCCAATCCAAAATCTCGATACAACCGGTACAGGCATTTCAGACAACCCCGCCGCAGACGGCGACCCCACTGGAAGCATCATTACGGACAACCCTGGAGACGGGCTTGACCTGCCCGTAGGTTGGCAGGATAGCTCTACCGCCCGACACGAGAGCTATGATCCCGTCATCGTTGCCGTTTTCGCCGTCATTCTCGTCATGTGCATCCTAGGCACGATCGGGCTCTGCAGGTGGCGCGCTCGCAAACTACGAAAGTTGCGAGATTTGGAGCGATTAGAAAAGGAGGCAGAATCTGCAGAGGACGACGAGTCGATGACGACAAAGAGCGGCAGCAGCAGCAGCATCAACGAAAAGGAACCGAAGAAGCGGAGAAAGGTGACGGGCTCGAGCTCGGCCATTCGTAAACGCTTTGCGAGGTTCAGGAGACGGAGGAGGAGGAACGTATCTGGTGGCGAGCTGGAGAAGAATAGCAGCGACGACGACGAGGATAATAATAGCCGGCCCGGCCCCAACCAACGTGGTGAGGCCGAGAGCGGCGGCCCGGATGAAACTATTTCCCCTGCGATAACAATAACCTCACCAAGTACGACGGACGATACCATACCGTCATCAATAACAGTGGAAGAAGCGCCGGCTCCCCCAGATCCAAATCCGCCAACACCGGTTGCCCTTTCCGAAGATGCCCCGCCATCGTCGCCACCTGCGTATCCCACACGTACAGACGCGCACACGAGCACGAGAATGCACACTAGTTCTATCGCCGAAGGTGGAGCCAGCAGTACCCTCGTGCCTCCGGAAAAGGCCCCGATCCGCGGATTGGAGGCGGAATACGACGAAAGGGACATTGCGCTATACACTTCAACTTCACGAACCGCAGCACCAGCCACACGCAGGCCGTCACGAACCCGTGTGCGGTTCGTAGACGAAACCGAGCCTAGCCAAGACCAAAGCCAAGACTCGCACCAAGCCAACGACAATAATGCGGAAGAAGACGAGGAAGGAGACGACGATGAGGTTGTCCCGAGCTTTGAGGCCCTATCTGACGCTGGGTCGTCTGTGGGACCTTCACGTGCGGCGGCTGGTGCCACTCGTCGTGCGCATGTGGCTACGGACGATAAAGGCGTGTTGGAGCGGTTGAGAGGGCTCGCGGACGAGCCTTCTCGTGTTCCGGCGCTTATGGCTTCTGCACCTCCTGGCGTTGGAGGTGATGCTGTGGTCACTGCCCCACTTGCACCGTCATTTGACGAGGTGGACGAGTGGGACGCTGCGCGTCAATTGCAGATTGTAGATGCCAGCACTACCTCTTCCACCCGTGCGGAATCCGTAGAGGCACCACCCCCCTCTGTCAATGCCTTCCCAGCCCTACCGCCGCCACCGACTTCCACTTCAAGCTTATCGGCTGATGTTACAAGTTATAGACTAGGCGCGGTATGGACGGGCTTGAACGCTCCCGCAGCCCGAGCACTGCGTGCGCCCAGTGCACCTCCTCTGGACGCACCTGGTTTACTTCCCAGTGCACCACCGCCAGTTGAAGACGACGATCAAGTGGCTTCCGCACCTTCTGCACCACCAGCCTGGGACGATGAGGAGTTGGAGGGAGACGGGACAGCCAGCACGGAGCAACGAGTCGAAAACGCCCAAAATCAGTCAGCTAATCACGAGACGTCACATGAGCCTCGTGCGCAAATGGTCAGTGCAAACGGTGATAGCGATGGCGACGGTACGGACTCGACTCCCAACACACCACCCAATACCGATGCCCCAAGATGGTCAGATACATTCCGCACACGTGCACAGGAACGTGTAGGACTACCACGCTACGAGCCATAGACAAAAACAGCTTGGTGGAGGATATGCCTATTATTTGATTGGTGATTTCGCGTGTGGGGTCTTAGGTGTGTTGTCCCGCGCTTGATGGCGGGTCTGAAGCTCATTGTTGCTTGCAGAGGCTCACTTTCGTACACTGTTCGTGACTTGCCCACCGCTTCACTTGTATTTTTTGGTTAGTGGCGCTGTCGCGCGCTCTTGCTGGTTTGGTTAGGCTTCCTTTTTGTATCTCGAATTCTACATTACTATACGTGCTTGCACTCTTTTCCCGACCGAAAGGGAGGTCTTCCCGGCCCAAAAAACCAGGGCATCAACATTATTTAAGATTTCTTTGATTTTTGTGATTGGCTCGAGCTGGCTAAGCGCTCGCCTCCATTCGTCTCGTATCCTTGTATTACCTCAGCCTCGCTCTCCCCGTCACCTATCCCTTCAAGGAGCGAAGGTCTTTACTAGACAGACTCTTGTTATCACCACCTTCGTGGACTCGTTACTCTTCCAGAAACCCCTGCCAGGCATTCTCTACTTACTGCTATCCTTCAAATGTGCCAGATTGACTTACTGCGCGCTGCACAACGAATTCGATATTCAAGTATCTTTCGACGGATAGCGAATATTGCGGGCACCCTTTCTCGAATCTTCTCCCTTATCAGACGCATTGGCTCGCGTTCGAGGAGAAGAACGTGAATCCTATCCCCTGAGGTGTGGGTTGTCGGATCCGTCACCACGGGCGGGTGAGATAAGGAGTGATGGGTGGGGATACAACCAACCGTGCTTGGCCCAGCGAAGGGTGAGTGGGAGAAAAGCGAATAGGATTATCTTGTCGAGGTGGTCGACTAGAGGCAAGCCGCCACGACAAATTTAATGGCTAAACTCACTGACACGTTTGCATTTGATATATAGATGTAGTAACTGATCCCTGCTTCGCGCTTCTAGCCGGGCTGGAGGCTCCCTGCGTCGTCCCTAGCTGCCATTTATATTATGTACATCATTAGACGTACCAAGTCAAGTTTCAATGGTATGCTGCTCATTCGCTTTATTAATCATGTCTCGTAAACGCGATGGTCCAGGCCGTCTTGATTCCTTCTGTACGACGCCAAGAGCTTCTTTGAGACTCGTTTCTTTACAATTTGAACAGTCATCGGGAGGGGCTCCCGGAGGGCCTTAATCTACTTTGGTTTCTACATGACTTAATCGTTTGCACGGGCAGTATTGGGGAGATCAAGAAGGATGGGATCTTTCTCACATCAGGGTTCTTCGAGTGCTTGCATGTTCAGGGCCGCGCAGCCGACTCACTTATATCGTTGGGAGACCTCGACCTTCTAGATCTAGGGAGTACGAGCTATCGGACATCCAACCATTGCGACCTTTTGAGTCAAGTCCTTACAGGAACGCCAATCTCTGACACAACCGCGCACTATCTACACACCAATGCAACAGAACCGAGTTAGCTTTTGTGAGTACAAATAAACGTCCATCTTTGAGCTAGAGAATGAAAGAAATTGTGAACCGAGCGAATGTAAACGTAGCCGTGAGGGATAAAGTGGTAGATCATGGATAGCATCAATACATGGTCATACTTGAGTCCGTCTTCCAAACTTGAAACAGCGAAGAACTTGCATTTTATATGCTAAAACGTCCAGCTAGACTCCAGGTTTGGTTGCAAATGACGCGGGTTCAGCTATTTACTGAGGTCAGATGGTATACGAGTGATGAGACGAAGGCACGACTGTGGACGCACCATTCGAGATCTAAATGAGATACTTTTCCATCTCTCCCGCCTTGTCTTGTTTTTCCAACTTTTTGCACAGATTCACCATTTGGCGAACCAGCTGCTGGGTACTGGGATGCTGTGCCCCTAAAACCTTGACGCTCTTGTCGGCCACAGAATCTAGGATATTCTCCGCGTCATTAAATTTGCCTTGACTTTCGTAGGTCATGGCTAAGGCAGCTGCTGCGACTATGCTGTCGGGGTGATCAGCACCTATGATCCTGTTTCGCTTCTCAAGAACATCTTCTTGCAGCTTTTGGGCGTCTCCCCATCGTCCTTGCTTGTGGTAGGTCGCAGCCAAGCCACCTGCCGCACTTATGCTCTTAGGATGATCGGCACCCAGGAGCTTGTTTCGTTTCTTCAATACCTCTTCCCCTAGCTTTTCGGCTTCGTTCCATCGCCCTTGATCATTATAAATTGTAGCCAAAACGACTGCTGCTTCCATGCTTTCTGGGTGATCGGCACCTATAATTCTGTTTTGCCTCTCCCGCACCTCCTCCAGCAGTTTTTCGGCTTCTTTATGTCGCCCTTGCCCATTATATACTCTAGACAAATGGTGTGCTGCATGTATAGTATCAGGATGATCGGTACCCAGGATCCTGGTTCGCTTCTCCAGTATCTCCTTCAGTAGCACTTCGGCTTCATCCCATCTTCCCTGAAGATAGTAGGTTGTAGCTAAGCAGTTTGCTGCATTCATGTTATGAGGGTGATCGGCACCCCGGACCCTTTTCATCTTCTCCAATACGTCTACTTGCAGCTTTTCAGCATCCTCCCATCGCCCTTGAACCCGGTAGGTTTCAGCCAAGTTAGCTGTAGCATATATGCTATTGTGGTGGTCGTCACCCATTATTCTCTTGAACCTCTTCAACACATCCTCCTCCAGTGCTTCTGCTTCTTTTAATCGCCCTTGGTTCCTGTAAGTCGTAGCCAAGTGGGACGCTGCTCTTATGCTTGCAGTATGATCGGCACCCAAGGTTCTTCTTCGCTTCTCTAGGAGCTCCTCTTCTAATCTTGCAGCATTATCCCATCGCCCTTGATCCCGGTAGGTCGCTGCTAGGCTGCTCGCTGCATTCATACTGGCAGGATGATCGGGACCTTGGATCTTGTTTAGCTTCTGCAGCACCTCCTCCTGCATTTCTTCAGCATCTTTCCATCGCCCTAGATATCCATAAGTATCAGCCAAGTCGGCAGCTGCAGCTAGGCTATCAAGGTGATCGGCACCCAAGATCTTCTTTCGCTTCTCCAGCACCTCCTCCTGCAACCTTTTTGCATCTTCCCATCGCCCTTGGTTGCGAATGCCGTCAGCAAGATAAGAAACAATGTCTAGGAAATCGGTCTTCTCCTCGTCATATTCTGCGATAGCCTTCCTGAAAATTGGCTCTGCCAATGTATGGCTCCCGGTTCCCTGGAGTATCCTCCCAAATGCCACCTTATCGTCAATGTGTAGGTCGTCACCTTCTTTTTTGGCTAACCTCTCCTTGATATGGGGCAGGAGATATCGGTAGATATGAACATTGCTGTTCTGGCGACATGACGAAAGAATTTGTGTAGCCATTCCTTGATAATCTTGTGTTTCTGCCAATTTCATATCTCTTGCCCACGCTTGTACCAGTGGATGCATACGCAGAGAGTCTTCGCTCCGCAATACAAGGGAAAATGACTGCAAATCTCGGATTAATTCGAGGAGCTGGAATTCGTCGAATTCTCCATCGAGGCAAAAGAGTTCGGTGAGCTGACTCTTCACCAGGCTGTGTTCGTCTGGTCGTGGAAGAAAGATTTCCAAGTTTTGGAACTCGATTTGAGCGGCCGCTTGGAACATTGCCAAGGGGATGTCCGAATACTGAAAGTGGGAGATGATCCGAAGAAACTGTCTTGAGGCCTCTTGTAGGACTTCGTATGACAGATCTAGTGTAGCATACACTCCACGCTCATACTCCTCCTGAATGAACATAGTTTTACTCCCCAGAAGAGCATCTCGCCTTTTGTTGAAGAGAGCTAAGTATCGACTAACAGTAAAATCGTATGCCTTCCCATCAACTATGGAAGATTGCTGGTGACAGTACGAGCCAGCGTGCACAAGTGCCAGCGGCAGATACCCCAGCTTCTCCATGAGGATCTTCGCATCGTCCATCTCTTTGGATGGATTTGGTATTTGGCGATGGGCGGCCTTTTCGAGTGCCGCAAGTGCATCGCCTGCATCCATCTTTCCTAGTTCCAAATGATGCGTGTTCGTTAAACTTCCGACGCCGCGATTGCGCGATGTAATAAGAATGGTCCCCCTTGCGCATCCTGGGAAATACTTCTTCAACCTCAGATTTGGATCATCTGCGTTGTCAAATATCAAGACCCAGCGTCCATCGGGTATTCCAGAGACAAGAAATGAGATAGCGTTGTTCCAATCATCTTTCTCGTGATTGAATCCGAGAGACTGAATCCAAGACTGCAGATCAGTTTTGAGAGTAGGCTCTGAACTCGCATCGATAAAGATGACGTGAGTGAACCTGGGCCATTTAGAACAAATCACAGGGTAACTAATCCTACTCACAATGTTTGCTCTTTATTTGTTTCCTGTAAGAAATAGGATACTAGTTGTGTCTTGCCACTGCCTCCCATCCCAGTGATAGCGAATACTTTCTGCCCGGAATGTGTAGATTTTACAAGATGAGTCTTCATGAGATCCAGCTCTGGCTCTCGTCCCACAAAGTACGGCGAGACGGTAGGCAGGGATTTTGCGAACACTCCACTACCAATCACCAACCCAGATGCGAGCTTGCCGCTGATTTTCTGGACAGCCATATGCACTTCGTCTAGTTTTGTGTCGACTCTCTTTACAACGATATTCGTCTCCTCGCCTTTGACAGCCGAGAATAGTGCGAGTCCCCTCTAATCTCGATGTGAGAAATCGAACAAAACATTAGGAATGGAGCATACGAGAAGGAGGTCCATGGCCTTGATGAGCTCGTTTCGGTATTCTTCTATCTGTTCTTGGACCTCTCCAGCTTGCATAAACTGCTTGATAAACATCTTTAACTGGCTCCAATCCGAATTTTCATGCTCTGCACTCGGATCGAATCCGGCATCGGTTATAACCTTGACCGTCAGCTGTCGCAATGTCCTGAATATAGGTTAGAATAGTTCATACGGTATAGTTGGTGGCTCACGCGGAGTATTGTACAATAGGCTTATGCAGGGCTGACTCAGGATCCGGAGTAACTTCAGCAAGAGCCAGAAGTCGAAGTTGATTATTGAAGGTATCAAGATGTTCGGCGATGAGAAGGAATAGCGTCTTCCAATCTCCGTCGTTTTTCACCATTTTCTAATCAAATAGGTCAGCCGTCAATGCACCAGTATACAAAAGGTACGCACTTGGAGCTGTGTGAGAACCCCGACAAGTGCCTCTAGGATTATAGGCAAAGGATTTGGGGTTCCTGGTCCAGTGAGCCCGGCTAACTTTTGAAGACAAGTAACGGCCGTTACGCCGTTAGCGTAGATTTCAACTTCATAGGCACGATCGTCGGGTCCTCCTTTGAACGGAGTTTCCATGGGAGCCACAATGAATGGCTGAGGCGGGGCAGGAACCCGTGTCTCTTCGGCTTGCTGGTTTTGATCTGGGGCTGGTGGCAATGATTGCTCAGACACGCTCTTGGGTCGTGAAGACCAGAACTTGAATTTATTCTTGGGCTTTTGAGTGCCAGAAGGCGTAGCAGGTCGACTCGTCGATGAAGCGCCGCCGCCGGAAGTAACGTCCAGCATCGGTTCATCAACTTTGGCCTTGTCCTTGCTTTTGCTCGAATTTCGATGGAACGAAAAGGACATAATGGTAGCTATTCGCGTATAAGATTGCTCTAGATGAGTATCGTGGGCAGGATCAAAGCTTCCTCATTGAAGTTTGCCTTCCTCCGGCTACATAATAGGATGGCACTTCGGCCATCGGGGATATTTGTATGTAGATCTAGGCCCTCGTGTGTTAGTTTAGGTAGGTACTAGGGCAGTATTGGCTTATTTGGGGTATGGGAAGCATTAGTGGCGGTACGCGGCTCACCTCAGTACTTCCAATACTGTGTTGGTATCCCTCAACACGGTTTTCAATCTTCGGCGGCCATCGATAAAATCATCTCAAGCGATTGAAATGCATAGAATTTGATGACTGATCTGAGTGGTGAATCCCATAAACGGTGAGGGACCAAAGCTAGGAACCGTTAAGGTCTCGAGCCAAAGTCTTTTAGAATCTTCCGATCATTTCCTTGCGACTACCTAGTGCAATAGATATGCACATGAAGCGAACCTATTATTGGCGCCCATCCATCTCACAGTAGCGTTACCAGCCAGGAAAGCGATACATTTCACGAGAGTAGTGGAACTGACCATGCCACCATTTTTTCTTACTGACTCGAATCCCTCAATCAATTTGGCCTTCAACGAGTAATCCTTCAAAGTGGGGTTCCTAATTATGGAGCATCGTGCACATGGCTCAGATATGGTAGCCCAAAGCTCCAGCTCAATGCTGGAGACTTTTTTATACGAATGATTCGTGGTAGATCACGATTCTCTCATCTAGGAGCTTCCGAGTAGGTGCTGGGGTAAAGTCGGAAGCGGCTGCTGACTTTGGTACCCGCTGGCACCGTAATGAAAACAGATTATCAAAGAAGTTCATTGTGGAAGCAGTGGGTCACTTGTACCTAATAGGAGTCGTCAAGCCTACCAGCCCTCAGGTCTTGTTCTCGGAGCTGCCGGGACTAGTTTGTAAAGAGAATATCTTTTTGTTTGTATTCGACGTATCATCGTATGGGCGGTTGTTGGTAGCAGTCGAAAATCACCCCTGATACCGGCCTCTGGGTGGTTTGCCATGAGCATATATCGAGGGGTTTCGACTAT
>KN824281.1:10656-53822 GCA_000827415.1 Serendipita vermifera MAFF 305830 | reverse complement strand
TCATCGGCGACGTGGGATTGAAGTAAACGTGCGAGTACAGATCTGCGATTCCAAGAGTGTACCAGGTTTTACAAACGAGGACGATTCTAAGCCTCATTTTTAGAATAGACCCGATTTCATAGTCAAGAAGGTGTACCTGGGGAAACGAGAAGCGTGCAAAAGGGTCGATCGTAAACTCGTCCTTGTAAGAAAACCTAGTGGCTTCGTGAAAAATGACCTTCCAGAGTTCTGCCGGAAGGCCTTTCTGGTGAGGATGGCCTCGCGCTTGTTCTTCTGCCATCCGAGGTCAGGAGCAAAGATGGATCACCACCTGCTTGAGATGTCGACTTATGTCACGTTGCATGCGGCAAGAACGTTCAAAACAGATCTGGATAGAACAGCTAGTGGTATAAAAAAGGACCTAGTTTAAACTATTATCAAGGAGGGCAACATTCGCCTTTGCAAGCTAAGGTGGGGTTCCAGCAGCAGGTGGAGTGAATCTCGACCGTGACCCCTCGCTTTCGCAGAGTAGCTAGTTGATCCACGACGTGCTCCAACAAGCGATTGGCAAGTGCCAAATCCGGGGAAAAGTGCCCATATATTCGACATGATTTCAGAGTCTGGTATCTACCTAAAAGGTCGAGTATGTAGGGTAAACCTTCTTGTATAATGAGGATACAGTCAAACTCGAATGACTCTAGTGCAATTGGATCAAGGTTTAGGTATGGGAATATATTTTTGATCGTCTTAAGCTTGAGTTCCCGTAGGTTTGGCAGTATTAGAGTCTCCGTTAGCCAAGCCGAAACCCTCTCGAGGCGCACACGACCACTTTCAAAGTAGAGAGACTGAAGAGTCATCGAATGTCGTTGGAGAAATGTGGACATGGTGGGCCAATCAATGGATTTGATCACGACTCTCTGGAGAGAAGGGAACGCCCAATTATCGAATATACGTCCAACAGTCTCCCAGTCCATATCCTGTGACTCAATTGAATCTTTCTCGTCTCTCAGAGCGAAACGAATAACTGATTGAAAATTGACTTGGGTGTCCAACATTCCCCTATGAAATACGGCAACGTCCAAATGAAGGACATGAACAGCTTGCCACGCTATAGCGGATATGGGGCGTGTCACTTGTGGAGGACGGGGGAGGTTATGCCCATAATCCCACGCGGCAATTGCGACGACCTGAACAGTAGAAGACAACCGTTTTATGGGAAGAACCGCAGCAGTTTCCGGTGAAGCATCAAGTACACGGAGTCGTGGGAGACTGGAGATTATGGCGATTGCCATCTTCATGTACCCGCTTTGCGCCCTTCGTTTGGACCATTTCGAGTAGTCAACTCTTGGTGGTCTTAATGTCAGGCGCCTGACGTGTGCGAGAAGTGAAATCTTCTTCGCAAAGACTCGGTGAAGCGATTTGCTCATCGGCGACGTGGGATCGAAGTAAACGTGCGAGTATAGGTCTGCGATTCCGAGAGTGTACCAGGTTTTACAAACGAGGATAATGGTAAACCTTGTTTGTAGAATAGATTCCATCGCTTTGGTAGGGAAGTATGCTTGTGACGACCATGAGAACGGAAAGTATGCATAAGGATTGGTCGTAAACTCGTCCTTGTAAGGAAACTTAGTGGCCTCGTGGAAAATGGTCTTCCAGAGTTCCGTTGGAAGGCCTTTCTGGTGAGGATGACCTCGCGCTTGTTCTTCTGCCATTGGAGATCAGGAGCAAGGACGACCTTCCACCCGAGCAGTGATTTGCTCACGGAATGACCACAACCATTGAAATTATAGATTAATACTGGAATACAATAGTGCCCTGGACATTTGAAGAGGCGCAGTGAGCTACGTCGCTCCAACTTCTGCCAAACTATGACTATGCCGCTCTTGCCTAGTTCACATTGTACCCACTTAATAATCAATACTGATAGTCTAATTCTCCATCTAATTGGTGTTTTCAGTGCCTACGCCTACTATGCGAGACGCCGACTTGTGTGTTCGTGCAATAGTGACTCATTGGAAAGATGTAACGAATTACTTTACTTCTAACCTCAACCACCAAAGGGAGAGAAACATTTTCCTTGACCTTGACACGCAGGGTCCACACATTCGGACCAGTGAACCTCGACGCTGATCCCGCGGTCCCTGAGCGCGGCTACTTGAGCCACAATGCCCGGGTTTTCTAGCAAAGGATTGACATACAAGAGCCCTTGATATGAGTGTCCAGAGATTCTATAAGATTCCAAGGCAAGGAGTTTAGGGGAAAGGTCAAGTAACTGAGGCAAATCTGGCCATATGTCCCGGTCATTGAGAACTTCGAGCATCTCCAGTGCTACTACATCAAGGTTTAGGAATGGAAACAGGTTTCCGCATGATTTGAGCTTTATTTCCTGTAGGTTGGGCAATCCGAGAGTCTCTGTTTGCCAGTTTGAAGCTCCAGACTCCATAAGACTGTAGTCAAGGTGAAGAGACTTAAGAGTGTCCAAGTGTCTTCGACAAAGTGTAGACACGGTGGGCCAATCAACGTGTTCGATCACGAGCGTCTGGAGATTGGGCAAAGCCCAGTTATCGAGTATACGATCTAAACCTATGATCCTCAAATCGATTGGGTAGCGATGAGAAACAAGAGCAAAATGAGTAACGGATTGAAAATGGACCTGGGTCTTCAACATTCCCCTATGGAAAATGACAGGGTCTAAAAGAAGAACGCGAGTATGTTCCAAGACTGTAGCAGATATAGTGTGCTTCAAAATGGGGAGACTAGAGTTAACGGGCGATCGGAGAATGGTCACCACCTCGAGAGTAGGGGATAGCTTCTGCATAGGGAGTATCGCAGCAACCTCTGGTGACACCTGAAGTATACGAACTTGCGGCAGACGAGAAAGTAGACTGGCTACCCATTCCATGCGCTCGAGTAGCGTGCTGTAATCACACAGCAAGTAATTTCTTGGTGCTCTCACGGTCAGGCGCTTGACATCGGAGAGAGCTGACGGCCTTCTTGTGAAGGCGAATTGGAGTGAGTCGCTGCTTGGCGATTCAGGATTGAACCAAACGTGCGAATAGAGATCTGCGATTCCGAGTATGTACCAGGTTTTGCAAACGAGGATAATTCTAAGCCTTGCTCCTACAATATATCTGATCTCGTCGTTATAAAAGTTTGCTGCACCTTCTTGTGTCGCGCATGGAAACTTGAGGTGAGCAGATGCCTGTTTTGCAAACTCGACTTTGCCAGGAAGATGAGTGACTTTACTAAAAATTACCTTCCAGAGTTCTGTTGGAAGGCTTTTCCGCTGATAATGGTCCAGCGCTCGCTCTTCTGCCATTCTGGTCGAGAGCAAGGACGATCGAATCACCACCTGACCCTTTGCTGGTTCACTTTCTTCCACAATCACCAAGGTAGATCTCAATATCAATACGTCGGATGTGAGCTATGCATGCTGCTCCACTTATGACTATCCGACGGATTCATTTAGTTGGAGGATATTGGGCTACTCCACCCCTTTTCATAACGTTAGCAGTTATCTGTCGACGGCCTTTCGATACGCTCCATTAGTCTAGCTTACGCTGTACCCAGTTGATATCCCGTTCCGCAATATGAGCTCCCCTTTTCATGCATTGAACAGGTTTAAACACAAAGCGCAGGGCCCATTGCTTATGTACAGCATGTCGTTTGAATGAGGTAATCAAGACCCGCAAGCTATTGTAGAAGTTCATTGCTCTAGTTTAAATCATCACGAGGAACAACACTCTCCTTGACATGCGGTATTACAATTGTACAGATGAATCTCGACGGTTACCCCACGCTTTCGCAGAGCAGCAAGCTGACTGGTAATACTAGGTTGTTCCAGTAGGAGGATGGCAGACCCATAGGCAATCCGATGAAAGTAGCCAAATATTCGGCATGACTCCAAGGCAAGAGATCTGGAAGGAATGTCAAATATGCGAAGTAGGTCGCTCCATACGCTGCGGTAACTACGAAATTCTAGAAATCTCAGTTCGTTAACTTCGAGATTAAAATATGGGAACAGATCATTGCATGCGTCAAGTTTTAGCACCTGTAGCTTCGGCAAAACTAGACTCTTTGTGTGCCAGTCGGAAACTCCAGCAGAGTCTACGATAGTATATTCCAAGTAAAGAGATTGAAGAGTGTCTGAGTGTCGTCGACAGAATGTGGACATGGTGGGCCAGTCAACATGTTTGATCACGACCGTCCGGAGATAGGGGAAAGCCCAATTGCCGAGTATGCGTCCAAGGGTTTCCCAGTCCATGTCCTCAAATTGGACTGGATGATGGTGTGCAACAAGGGCGAAATGAGTGACAAATTGAAAGTTGACTTGGGATTTCAACATCCCTTTGTGAAATATGGTGACATCCAAGGAAAGGAAATGAACACTTTCCCATGCTGTGGCGTACATGGGGTATATCATATCGGGAATACGAGCATTCCCGGGCCAATTGGAGATGGTTGCTACCTCGAGAGTCGATGCTAGCTTTGTGAGAGGAAGCATGACCGCGAGTTCTGGGGAGACTTGAAGTATACGGAGTTGCGGAAGGCTACTGATAATAGCAACTGCCTCCTGCATGCGCTTGAGTAGCGTTTCCTGATCAGGCCATTTCAGGCGGTCGATTGGAGCGCTCACGGTTAAGCGTCTGACGTTAGAGAGCAGTGACTGCTTATTTGTAGCGATGAGATGGAGAGACTTGCTCCTTGACGATGTAGGATTGAACCAAAGGTGAGAGTACAGATCCGCGATTCCGAGGTTGTACCAGGTTTTACAAACGAGAATCATTTTCAATCTGGTATCTAGGATCACTTTGAGTTCATCGATGTAAATATTTGCTGTGATCTTTTGTATCGTGCATGGAAACTTGAGGTGCGCAAAAGGATCAGTCGTAAACTCGTTTGTGCCGGGAACATGAGTAACTCTGTGGAAGATGCCTTTCCAGAGTTCTGTTGGGAGGTTTTTCTGCTGAAGGGGGCTTGGCGCTTGTTCTTCTGCCATCCAGAGTTAGGGGCAAGATGAGTCCCCCACCTGTTCACGGGTTTGCCAAAAGCATCAAGGTATGCACGATAATATGTTCTAGTAACCTCTGGGGCGGCATTTATTACTCTTAGATACGTCTGGGAATTGGAAAGAGGAACTATGAGCGTATTCAAGAGGTGAGCCGGCTATATATACAGCTTCACTCCTAACATATAAGTCTACCTTCGAGGCCATTACTTTAGGATGCGACCCCTTTTAGTCTGGTAGTAGTAACAAGGGGCAAAGGACTCAGATCCTGATCACAACACTTGAGATTGTGAACTACAGCATTCCAAATCGATTACGTCATTCTAATTCCACCGAAATGCCGACAAGCCGTCAAAAGCGCCGTCAGTGAAAGGCAAATTGCCCGGAAAGAAGGGGGCTGTTTAGTAGGCTCAGAGTGTGCGAGAATCATAAAATTAGCGTTAAATCTATAGATACACTTTCGTATCACTCCATCTTCTGCCAAACTATACCGCTTCAATGGATGGATCCGTTTTGGCTGGAGGATATCTGCACCATTTATCCGCTATAAACGTCACTGTCCAGGTTCCTAAAAGTTGTGATCAGTTTCCAATCATGCACGGTTTCTGTCGTGACGAACCTTCCGCCGAGGAAAAGATGGAGTATTCTGTACTCATCACTCCTGCAACTGTATGCGTTTCTAGCACCTTTGGTTTTCGTCCACGCGCGTATTGCGCGAGTTCGGCGCGCTGGTACGTGAATGTAAAAGGTGGCTCGCCGATGAGAGTGAAAACGATTTCCGCTTGCTCGCCTAGAGTCCCAAAAAGTCAGTAATAGATCAAACGTACAACATATCTTTCTCTCACCCTCTCGAATATTCTCTTCAAATCGACTACCATGACTGACTTGCGCGGATGGAATCTCGTGGATCAAAAGTCGGACGTCTGATACCGAGGTCTGGCATTGCGCTTGTTGGTGCGCAATAGAGACGACCGAAAACTCTCCGGGGACGTTGGCGACGGTCGTGTATTTTGGTGTTTTCTGAATCGTCTTTTGAACCTTGTTGTTGAAACGGTAGGTGATCGTCCAAGGCGCTGTTCCTTCTAGCTGGAACTGCAGTAGGTCACCAACGCAAACGTCGGTTCTGCGCTCATATGGAACGATCATGGCAGTTTCCGCAACATCAACCCAGATGCTCCGTTGGGTCGTTTCATCGACAATTTCCTCGCAGCTTGAGGCGTCACGGACGGAATTGATGGTGATGAGATACGACCCGACGGTGGAAAAGACATATTCTGGGAAGCTCAAATGCCATTCGTGGGATGTGAACTCCTTGATCTCTTGCCTTGTTTCGCTGGAAGCAAGGTTGTGGATTGAGAATGAGACCATGAAAGGTGCCTTTCCTTCGAGAACCACGACGCCATCATTGCTCAGGTGCGATTCCGGTCTTGGCATAAAGGCGTCATTCAAGCAATATGACAGTCGGGTGTCCGTCTTGAAATAGGCAGAAGGCCTGGCCAGTACTTGCTGCTCCCATCTTGGGTGTTGCTCTTTGCCATGATCTTCTTTGACAGAGTACCTCGCGTCGCCTACGGATGAAACCTCGTATACGACACGCCCAGGCTTCGAGGTTTGCAACTGAACACGATGCTCCGTTTGCAGCGAAGTGAACGAATGCTTCTCCGGACGATCTTTGCCGTGCTTGATATCGTAATTGACTTGGAATGGTGGGGAGCCTCTGAGATCTAGGATGATGTGATCGTCCGTGAAAACGCAAACTGGTGGTCGGATATATGAGCCGTTGGCCACTTGTGGCGTCCGAACGGTATCAAGAATCCTAGCCGCAGGTCGAGGCACCCAGGAGACGGTATATGTATGCTCTGGAACCACGACATCTCCGGGACAATGTAAATCCCGAACCTAACAAGAGTGGTCAGAGACTTGGCATATATTGAAAAATGAAAAACGAAACATACCGATATAATTTCATAGGTCCCTTCAGCCTCAACAGCAATGACGTCGTTGGCCGATTTGACTCGCTGCTTTTTGGGGTTTCGCGGGAACTTGACATCGCGATACTCGACCGTCCATGGCTGAAAAAAAATAAATGATATGCCCTCAGAAGTAAAATAATACGTACTCCGTCGCCTGTAAGCCTCAGAGGCAAATGTGCTGTTTCACCCATGAGGATTTCTACTTTTCGCTGTCCATCCTTCGAGTAGAACTTGGCTGTTGGCTATTCAAAGGTTTGTAAGCCATCTTCGCCTTTCACTTGATGTGAAAAATGCAAACCTTTACTCGTCGAACATTGACAGTAACGCCAGGAACGGCCAGGGATCGCTTGCACCCATTGGCATCCTCGACACTGACTGAGAGCGAATACTATTTAGCACACATATGGATGATAACGATGAAAACGTACTCAGATCAACCAAAATGGTTCCTCCATCACGATCGACCTCTTTCGGAATCTTGACCTTGAGCGTATGCTCATTGCTCTTGATACCCGGAATGCTCATCTTCTCCGTAATCCCCGAGGGTCCAACGACTTGCAACTCGAGTGTCCATGGAGCAGTCCCATCAAGGCTGACCGGGACATCCACAACATCACCAGAACAGCTCTGTACAGTCTTCTCCCGTGCTCCTCTGTTATTACCAGCGAAATTGGCATTGGCGAGCGGGTGCACGGTCTGCTTGATCGGCTCGCTCTGGAGTGGGATGCGATCGTAGTGTGCATCGGACAGAGCCGTGAGTCGGTACACATAGCTGCCCTTGTGTCCGGGCTGCAAGGTGATCTCGCCGCGAGAACCATTGATGACCGTCGAGTTGGTAACTTCAGCACCGCCGTTGTGGGAAGTTGTATGGAAGACGGTGAAGGGAGGTGTACCATGCAACACGAGGTTTGCTGTCACGCCTACGTCTCCAGAACTACAATGTGCGTCAGAAAAACAGACTCGGGTAAATGAGAATAAGGAACCCACCATTCGTGTAATTTCCTCCATTCAATTTCTGCCTTGGGCATTGGCACCTCGACAACACGACACAACTCTGGACTGAGAATGTCGCCTTTGCAAACCTGACCTTGCGCGGCCAGCAACTTGTACTCTCCCGGTGCTTCGACACGGAGCTTTTTGAACTTGCCCTTGGCCGTGATTTCTTTGACCCATGGTGTATTCTTGCCCTTGCCACCCTTGCCAACGTCGGCGCCCGCAAGGGGGGTAAATTGTACGGACAACTTCCACGGTCCATCCCGTTCGTCGTGGTGACCAGCGATAAATTGTAATTGTGCGTCCTTGCCTTGTAAAAGGTCGACAGTCCGTCCTCCGCGACAATCGTTGAAGGAGAATTCGGCAGGTTTCAGGACAGAAATGGTTCGTGTGATATCGTGTGGGACTTTAGTGCGATGATGTGGGGATAGAGGAAGGGTAAGGTCGACAGTGTTTCCGAGACCGTCTGTGATCGTGTTAAGCGTGTAGACGTGCTCTCCGAGCTCGTCCAGAGTGAGTGCGAGGGGGATACGGAGTTCTTTTGACGTCAATGCACGCGCATCTCCTTCCTATAGTAGATTATCAGTACAATGTTGTGACCACGTTGAAGAGCTCAAACCTTGTGCACTGGATCAATTCCTTCTACTGTCGTTTCCTCCTTCTTGTTGCCTAAAACGCGCTGGTACTCCAAGCTCATAGGCGGTACACCAACCATGAGCATAACAAGCACCTCCTTATCCCCACGACAAGACACCTTTTCCTTCCAATTCTCCTTGGCCTTTTCAGCAGGTGCGAACAGGGCCGTGGGGCACATGACGACAGGAACCTCCGAGTCGCGCAGACGCACATCCGTACGACCATCCACAACGCTCTCCAACCGGAGCGTACCAGGCTTAGTGACCCGGATCCACCGTAGTCTCTGGGTACGCTGTAGTTCAGGAAGAGACTTTTGGTGTTGCGCCACTTGCTGTTGTTGATGCTGTTGGTGCGCGACTGCCCGAGGGTCGTCCGACTCTCCAAACTCGAGATCAAACGCCTCATCTTCGCTGAGGGTTGTGACGACTCCTCCGCCTTCTTCTGATGGAGACTCGGACTGGGACCAATCCACGTGAGTCAAAATGTCCTTTTTCCTCACGGTGACTGTGCTCGAGGGAGCCGAGGTCACGCTTGGATCGGCGGTATGCTGGGTCAACTTGTATGTGATTTGCGATGGGTCCGTGTTGTTGAAAAGGATGGGGACAAAGGCGTGTCCAATATGTGGTGGAATGCAAATGGATTCGAGATATGGATTCAGTTTGGCGGTGCTTTTAGATAGTTAGAACAGATAAGAGAGTGAATGATATGGACAAACCTGATTGGGGAAAGCTTGACGGTATGCTGGCCAATAAGGTGCTTGTCACCACGAAGTAACTCGGTAAAGGAGACCGTGTAACCGTTGATACCAACATAGTCTCCGCGCAAACGCACCCACAAATCTAGAACGTGTGAATACACGAGTAATTAAATGTTTAACGAAATGACGCACTGTAAACCAAAGTTGGCACCACGCTGGCGAAGCTAAAACTAATCTGTTCGCCTTTAGCACCGGGTAGAAGGAAGAAGAGAAGGAACATGCCGTATAATTTCCAAACATTAACCAGTTGACCATCCCCAACAATGCTATTTGAAGGGCGCTGGACTGCCATCGAAACGTGAGGAGGGGGATCCGTAGAAAGCGGAGAAAGAGGAGGAATGCAGCGTCGCAGAGCATCCATTTTAAAAAGTAGGTGATAGAGTTGCCTTCGATGAGGGAAGTGAAAAAGGCAACCAATTTGAGAGCCTGGATTTCAAGTTTTTTTGTTGTGGATGGTTGGGACGTGTTAGCACGCGTCTAATCATCATAATGTAATAAATAAACATTACCTGAAGTGCTAAACCGAGACTGAGGATGTACAGTCGTTGAGAGGGAGCATCAATGAGTCTTTCCGGTATTCGAGGCCCATTGGCGGCCATTTTGTTGGAAGCCAATTACAATACGACGAGTACCCTCTTGAATTAAAACGCGTCTAACGATTCGGCTTTTGGGGAAAGAGAAAGGCTGGTCCTGCGGGGAAGAGTCGGGTCCAACCTTTGACGGCTGCACCTTCAACTCCAACCATGACCATCTCTCATATCACAAGCCTCGCAGAACTTAACAAACTTATTGGAAAACAGGGAAAGCTAACGGTGGGTTTCGTAGAATTTAATCTCATTTGAAGTATCGCTGATCTCCATGCGACAGGTCATCGACTTTCATGCAACGTATGCTTGCCTATTCGCCTTATTGCATGCATTTTGCTTATTGTATTGCTATCCTATAGATGGTGTGGACCTTGCAAGATGATTGCACCCACATTTGAAAAGCTCTCAAAGGATTACACAAGCGTCAACTTTGTAAAGGTCGACGTTGACCAAGCACAGGAAGTGGCCCAAAAGTACAGTGTCACGTAAGTAATCCTTTTGTCCGATACTCCTCCTGCTGACACGACCACAGTGCCATGCCGACCTTTGTGTTCATCAAGGGTGGGACAATATACCTATATAACCTCCAGAATACTGATAATTCACAGGATCCGACGTCGTTCACACCATTCGAGGTGCACGCTCCGCGTGAGTACAGGTTTCGTTCGTCATCTCCCCCACTTACCCGACCTCAACAGTGAACTCTCGTCGTCAGTCGAAAAGTTCTCCGGTGACTCGGTGGGTGCGAGCGCATTCAAGGGTCAAGGATACAAACTCGGCGATGGCTCAAAAGTGGGCTCTACCGCCTCCGACCCTCGAGGTCCATTCAGCTTGGGCAAGGAATTACCCATTATAGCGGGACTGATTGGCCTCTACATATTCCTCATGATGTACTCGTAGATCCTTGGTGTATCTATCTATCAGGTGTCTATCCTATTCTTTTCCCATTACTCGCCGCTTAATCATAAAAACAAATTGGGAATGTGTTCAAAGTGGCCACAAAGTACGGACACTGCTTTATATAAAAGTGAACACAAACAAGCTACAAAGTATCCTTGGATCACGTGACGCGACGTCCATTTAGGCAGACGCCCGACCGGCCCGCGAGCTTCTCGTCGTACTCGTACCAGCCTGGCTCGTCGATCCTCTCCCGCCTCTCGGCGAGGGAGAACGGGTACGGTCGCGCTTGGGACTCTTAGAACGGCCTTTACGATTGCCCCCTTTACACTTGCGTTTCCTCGAGCTCTTGTCCTTTTTCTGGTTACTTTCTCTAGATTTACTTCTTTGATTCCCACGTGCACGCGCAATCAGTCTTTGGATTCAGATGTTACCCTTGGATTCCTCTCCATCCGACTCTTGGTGAGATCTGGCAAGAGTCGACGCACGACTGAGAGAGGAAGACACAGACTTCTCAGAGGATATGTTATCCGAAATATGGTAAGGCCGTCGTGACACATCATGCTCTGAGTAAGTTGGAGAGATATGCTAGAGGTATTTCAGTCAGCGGAATGTTTGCTTCTGGTAGGCAAGGCAATATCTCACAGGACTATCAGCCCTTCTGAATAGATCTGTAGTCTCCACTTCTCCCGCAAGAGTTCGGCGCTCGAGTAACGCAAGGTCGGAGCCGTATGGGACAGGGGGCAGCCAGAGCCATGGAGGCGACGAGGAAGACGAGGGACCCTGCTTGGAAGCGCACTGGTAATACGAATCTTATTTACTATGTAGAAATTGAAAATTGAAGTGAAAACCCATTAGTACTCGCCCAGAGCCCGTGCGCTGTTCTGATAATGGTCCTCACAAATGGCTTCAGGCCGGTAGAAGAAATGAAAGAGAGCAAATTTGACCCGGAAGAAAGAATGGGTGGAGATTCTCTATCTCTCTCCGTACCAGTTTTTAAGCCGCTTCTACCGTGGCTATGTTTAGTCGCCTTGTATACCCGGCGATTGGTCACCGTCGCATTATGGCTCGCTCCTGAATCTGGATGGGTGGCACTTGAATCGATAGTGGTGATACCCCCGCGGCTTCATTGAATACAGGTTGGGTAAGCTCTCTCGGCGCTACACATGTGGCGCCTTGTTTGGAAAGTGGAGATCTGCATCGTCCTGCCTTCGACCTCTATATCTGGCTATACCGGTTTTTTGAAAAGGCTGTCAGATCTTTAACTTGAGGAGACGATGGATCAGTTACCGGGATCAAACGATAATGTCGCTCCTCTCCTAACCGATTCCGAGAGGCGCGTCACCACTCTTCCATGGTCGTGACCTTCTCTAACCATATGTCTAGATCAGCGAATGATACTGATGCTACTCCTGTTGGGACTCCCGGTGACATGGCGCAATGGGAGAATGAGTTTATTGAGGCAATGGCTGCTGATGATGAAGAAGCGGATCAAGAATACAGCGAAGCCGCTGAACCACAGTCTATAGATCTCGACCACGAGTTTAATATTGACGAAAAAGATATGCCAGTACTGGAGCCGTATCGGTTCGGTAAGCGCCGTGTACTATTCTTGATTCCATAGCTCAAAGTTCTCCATAGAGAAGAAAAATGTGTACTTGAGGAGTAGCAATGCGTCTCTTCAGGCTGCCAAAGATTTTCTGGACTCGGATGGACCGCTAGGTAAGGTTGCCTTGATGCTAGAGGCAGCGATACAACAGAAGGATCTAGGCGAAGGAGGCTATGAAGCTTGGATTCTTTTAGGAGAAGTCAGGGGTATGAATGAGAGGGAAGAACTGGGTATGTGCGCATTAAGAGAAGGGGTTAGGATCGCGACGGCGAAAGGGGGAGCTGGCGGAGTTGGAATGCTGGTAAGAGTTGGTATATTTTAGCGGAAAATCTCTCTTTAATCGTTACAGTGGCTTGCAATTGCATACAGAAACCAAGGTTTCGACAAAGCTTCACAACTAGTGCTTCTAGAGTGGCTCAAGCGTCGCTATCCTGATCAAACTACCAGTATCACGGCCCCTTCGATATCCAAACGGTCGTCTGAAATTCACGAACTTGTACGGGACGCATTTTTCGCTGTCGTTCACTCCCAAAAAAGCATTGAGGAGCAGGACACGGAGCTTCAGATTGGGCTAGGGGTCGTTTTATACATCAACGGCGAGTTCCCCAAGGCTGCCCACTGTTTCTCTTTGGCTCTTTCGACACGTCCGGATGACCCTGTTCTCTGGAACCGGTATGGTGGATGCTTGAGCAACGGAGAAAAACACGAGGAGAGTTTAGCGGCATTCCGAGAAGCATTACGCCTCCGGCCACAATACACGCGTGCAATCTACAACATTGGCGTAGCGTGTTTCAATATCGGTGCAATGAAAGAAGCAGTGCAGCATTTCCTGAAAGGTCTTGCGCAACAAGATGAGGATGTGGTGGGGTCAGAAGGGGGAACAAACAGGAGTGAGCAGCTGTGGTCTGCTCTCCGCCGAGCCTTGATTTCTATGGTTAGTTTTCCACTTTATATGCTTTGAGAGGAAACTTATTGAGCTCCACAGGATCGTAGAGACCTGGCTGACGAGGCTAGGGACGGCAATTTACAGATTTTCCGGATTAGTGGATTTGAATTTTAGGTTTCTTTTTATTTTAAGCCTTTTCTAGGCACAGATGTCAAGCGACCGAAGAATCGTCGCCGGGCCAGCCAATCTGATTTTCTACACCCTAAACATCATGAATGAATATTTGCTACTAAACTCACACCATTAATCATCTTCAATATACGCCAAAATGAATGATGGTCTCGTTGACGCATTGGCTGGTTCAATCGAGAGTCCCTTCCTTTGTGCACCACCTTGAATCCAACCACGTCCTCGCAACTGATACCGTGTCACGTGGTCACCGCTCCAAGATTGAATAGAGGAATCTTATTGTCTTGTCGTTTATTTCTCACACACTTGCGCCAGCCACGCCAAACAAAAGAACCCACCCATTGAGTCTTGCCTGGCTGGGCTTGTGAATTGAGTTCGATGTGAGTATAAAAGAGGCCTCTCATTCCAGCCACTCCTTGTTCCCCACCCCTCTGCGCATACTCAGCCGCTTCCCATGAATTCTCTTCCTAATCTTTCGCCGGCCAGGAATCCTCGTATCGTGGACAACGGCATCTACTCCCAATCACACCATGCATCTAGAGAAGATCTTCGAAATGCACTCGGAGATAAACGAGTCACTTTCTTGGAAACACCCGATTTTTGGACCCAGTTTCTCCTGACGGAATCCGTTCCGTCGGATACCGTCGAATCAGTCCTCAAAACCGTTCAAGTGCACGTTGAGAAGCTAACCAGTCTCGCCGCCGGTCGGAACCCTCTCGAAAGCAACATGTATCCCCCATTGGTACGTTCGTGCACATGCATATTATCACTTGATGTGGCCGTGGCTGACGATTTTCTTACTAGGACGATATTTTGAAAGTCATACAGAAGCAAAGTCGATCTCCTCGATTCTGGAAGGATCATCATACAAAATATCCCGGCGTGGACTCTGGTGTTTTTGTCAGTGGTCTACACGGCAAAGATCCAGCTTCAACACAAGTTTCCTCTGCAGGAAGTGAGAAAAATCTCAGGAGACGTTGTACAAAAATGCCTAAAATCGAAGGTCGTGGTCCACTTTATAGTCGCCCAGAAGGCTCAGACGAAATTGAATCATCGGACGATGACAACGATTCATATCGCGCCCGCAAAACTCCATCTCAATTTGCCGAGTCTCCACGCATCTTTGACGCACGCAAGCCCGACTATCTTCTCCTCGATGCCGACTATCAAGGTTGTCGTCTCGAGCAGCCACTTTGGCGCCAGATTGCCGTCATCATGGAACTTAAAGCACAATCATCAGGCGCACCGTCCTCAGCTAGCCCAGAATCTAGCTTGATAGTACAATGCACGGACTATGCTCGCCTTCACATGTCACTACGTCCTTTTCAACGGTTCTCCCTTCTCTTCTCTCTCTGTGGTACACTCTTCACCGCTTGGCTGGTCGACCGTGTTGGCGTTGTCATCTCCGACAATGTCGATATTTCTAAATCAAGCGGTGCTCATACTTTTATTCGTGCACTGATTCGAGTCACCTGTCTTATGACCGCGTACGATGTTGGCATGGATCCGACGGTATCCATATACGGAAACAGTGCCCTAGGTGACTTTAATGTCCCCCGTTTCGTTGTCACCATGCCGTCGAAGCGTATTTACATCACAAGAGGAATTCCCATCTGGCAGTCATCTTCGGTATTCGGTCGTGGCACGGTCGTTTGGAACGTGGACGAAATGTCAGCGACAAGTAAGCCTATCGAGCCGGAAGGCTCCGAAAAGTCGGAGACAGGGGCAAAGTCTGCCTTGATTCTCAAGAACGCATATCGAAACAAAGAACGTATCGGCGAGTCAGAATTCTATGATGCAATCCAAAACGCCAAGATCGATGGCCTTGCCGTGTTTCGTGAAGGTGGAGATATCTCTTGGAGCCCAGATTCGGAGCAGGTTCAGGAATACCAACAGGAAACTGATAAAGATGAAGCCGAATCCAGCAAACGAGCGAAATTCGTTGCGATTTCTGCAAGCCTGCACCGCATGAAACTGAACGCGACTACTACAGAAGACTCGATCGCCCATCGTCTAGTTCTGGAAAGCAAAGGAAAAAGACTTAGCGAATACGAGGATCTTTGTGGACTTCTTAAAGGCATTTTGTCTTGTGTCAAAGGCGAAATTCTTCCCACTTTTTGTTCCTTCAATATCTGACATGCCTGCAGGTCATGGTGCTCTTTACGAACATGGAATACTACATAGAGACATCAGTATTGGGAATGTATTTCTCTCAGATTCAAGCACCTCCGATTCAAATGGGCCCGCTGGATTCCTTGCCGACTTCGATATGGCCAAGGTACATGACGAGATAAAGCTGGCTCGCTTGATTGGGGAAAAGGGAGCGAATCATCTCGTGAAGTCAACAACAGGTTCTATCACTGTCCGTGAATTTTCTTTATTCTCGTTTCTACTCCTAATCAAGATACAGGGAACAGCACAGTTCATGTCATTATCACTTCTGCTAGAACATTCACGCACTCAAGACCGCAAGCGAATCAAAGGAACCGTAGTTTCGCGACCTCTTATTGTCTCATACCGAAAGCCTCCACAGGAACAGCGAAGGCCCCTGTTAATCAGCGATCCGAGACATGATCTACAATCTTTTGTTTGGGTCTTCTTCTATGCATTATGTGTCAAAGAGATGAACCTAAAAGCTACTCCTTCGGAAAGGGAACGGTACTGTAGAGAATACTTTGTCAAAATCTTTGGCGCAGTGTCCTTCAAGGAAACATACGATCATCACCATCGCATATGTGGCCGAATTGCCGACTGTGATGAATCGGACCAAGCCTGGAGATTGAGCTACATCTCTGATGCGAATGCTTGGCCAATCTTGGAGGAGCTGATGCGGGCTATACGCGAGGATACTCTCGACTACAAGGAGTTTGAGGATATTTTGCTGCATTACATCCACCAGCTGACAAAGGCAGTCTCCGGACCAGCTGAAGCTAATTAGCATTCCGTATTGACGTTGCATACATCGAGATAAATCGTATGGTGAAGTTGATCTATGAATAGTTCCCATGTACTTCTTGCACAACGATATCTTACATATTGAACGCAGTATTAACCTCACAATTGAATGAAATGGTCGCTCATTAAGGATATTGATCCCGATTACTGCATGCCCTAAGAGATGCTAAGTAGCTTACTACGAAACTCTCCACATTTAAGGTGAAGCGGCGCGACACATATGGGTGGGATCAAACTTAAGCTATAGCTACAAGGTCCAGCCGGCCATCTCACTCTTGGAGCTGGTGAGGCATCCAGCGTAAAGTAATAGCGTTTACCAGAACGCGTACCCTTGATCATACTGGGCAGACTGGGTCCTCCAACGGCCTCCTCCTGCCCCAGGTCCTGGTGGGGCTAGCGCTTGGGTCGGAAAGCCTTGTCACCATGAGACTACACTATCATTGGGATTTCAACCTCTAGCAGGAGTATCACGCGCTTTGGGCGTGGGATTGATGGCCTGCGTGCCGTTGAGGACACCAACATCAGAATTAGGGTGAGTACGTGGGTGGGACAAAGAAATAGAGCGGCAAAGTAGCGCTGACGCCAGAGTGGCTGGTCTTGGTAGGGTCGAATGAGCGGAGATGGCCCCGACCCGCTGAGCTAGAAGGGTGCAAAATCTAAAAGTGTGTAATGGCTAGTCTATGAACTAAATACAAAAGACCTGCGGCGCTACATCCTCTGCCGCTTCTCTGCAGCCCGCTCAAGGCTCGCAGGGCCTTTCGCCCACATTCTCCCTGTTAGTGCCCCATGAGCCTCAATCCCCCTGTGGTCGGGAAACCCCCTCTGTTTCTTTTCCCTCCTCCTCCTCCTCCTCCTCCCCGGCGGCCTCCGGCTCCTCCGGCTCCCCCAGGTCCTGGTGGGCGGCGTCTGCCGTTCCAAGCTCTGTCATCCCAGGCCTTCTTGCGCCTACCACCCTTCTTCTTATTCCCCTTTGCCTTTTTCTTGTTTTTCTTGTTTGCACGCGCAACTAGCTTTTGGATTGCACCACCTTCAGATTCAGCTCCCTCTGCCACCAAACTCGACTCTTGGTGAGGATTTGCAAGAGACGAGGCACGGCTGGGAGAAGGGGATGTAGACCGTTCGGGAGAGACAGAGTCCAAGGCACGATGGTGTTTGGCGTTGCCTCGCGTTGGTGATCGGCCTCGTGATACACCGTGTTCTGGATGAATTTGGGTGAGACCCTAGGAGGAATCTGGTTAGTAAATTGCCTGGTTCCCATCAAGTAGGATGATTCTCACCAAGTCATCCGCCCTTCGGAATAGATTGCTTATTTCTTCCTCTCCCGTAAGAGCTCTTCGTTCAAGTGAGGTGAATTCTGAGTCATGTGGGACGGGGGCAGCCAGAGCGAGGGCTGCAAAAAGGAGAACAAGGGATCCTGCTTTGAGGTGCATTGATAATAGCTGATGTTGTTTGGGTTTTTTAATTCAAGTTTTGGTTTTTTTAACTTGAAACTTGAGTTTTGGGGTTGTTAGTGTTCATCGAGAAAATCTCGTAGGGTACGCACAAGGGGCACCAGGCCAGTAGAAGAAGTAAGAGGAGGAAGCTGATCCGAAAGAAAGGTTGGATAGGGATTCTGCACATCTCATTTCTCGATTTTTAAGGTCTCTCTCCCAGTGGCTATGCTCGAGTGCCAACCAAGTGGTTTGTATACAATCCGGCGAAGGGCTTTTGGTAGTTTATTGGATCCCACGACTCCGGGGACGGACCCTTGGCGCCTATCATCAACAAAGGTGGCGGTGATGGAACCTTTGAATCTCGTTGTTGGCATTCGTTGGCGATGCCCTACATAGTCCGGGGCCAATGTAACATAGCGTGAGAAGGTTACACAGCAGTGGACGATGTCTTTGATTTATTCTGTAGGCATCTGTCAGGTTTCAATGGGTCAAGAACGTTAATAAGGTGTCTGGCGTGCGCACCGTTCAGCGCGGAGCATGGGCACCGATGTCACATCAAAGATTTTCCGTCAGTCGTTATCACAAACCTGTACACTTCATGCTGTATTTGATATCAGAGAGTGTTTTATCCTGGCTAGTTGCAGAATTCTTACGAGTTCGTGCGACGCAAAGCCCCTTTCAGTGGGAGCGGTACTATAGTTACAAACCCGGGTACTGTCATGCAATGGGGGACAGCAAACCTATCAGAATGGATTTCAATTGGGAACATCTCCCGAAGAGGTTAGCTAGTAGACCTCAATACTCAGAGTAAGCATGGCTATACTGTAATGCCAACACAAGTTTTCAATCAAGCATGTTCGCATTTTGAGCAAGCTGACCACAATCATATCGTCTAGCAACTACAGAGCGAGCCAACCGATCAACTACAATACCAACTAATACTTGGATCAACGCGTCAGGACGGAAAACCTACTCAATTTCTCCACTCCATGAAAGTGCTTCAGGGCATGTTTTCAGGGTCTGTGTCCTCCCATCCGCGGGCCATTGTTCAATGGTCCGTGTAGGCGCGCGTCAGGGACAAAGGGTGCGCCAGGGGCGGCAGGCAGGCTAGAGTGGGCGCGGTATAGGCGGGATGGTGGGCACGCTCCGTCCGAAGTCTTTGTGCCGTCGAGGACACCAGCATCTGGGCTAAGGTAGGTGGGACAAAGAAATAGAGCGCCAAAGTAGCCTCTGGCGAAATGTGATGCTGAAGCCAGAGTGGCTGGCCGTGGTAGGGTCGAAGGAGCAGAGGTGGCTCCGACTCGCTGAGCGAGAAGGGTGTAAGGTCTAAAAGTGTGTAATGGCTAATCTAGGAGCTAAATACAAAAGATATCCGGCGCTACGCCCCCTGCCGCTTCTCTGCAGCTAGCCCGCTCAAGGCTCTACGAGCCTTTCGCCCACATCGTTCTTGCTACTGCGCCGGGAGCCTCAGTCCCCCTGTGGTCGGGTAACCCTTTGCGTTTTTTTCTTGTTCGTCTCCTGGTGAGGGACTAGGGCTGCGACTAGGCTGCTTGGGCGGAGGGCTACCCTTTTTCTTTCCCTTTCCCTTTTTCTTGCGTGATTTGGGCTTTTTCTGGTTCTTCTTGTTTCCACGCGCAACCAGCTTTTGAATTGCGCCACCTTCAGATTCACCTTTGTCTGCTACCAAACTCGACGCTTGATGAGATCTTGCAAGGGACAAGGCACGCCTGGGAGAAGGGGATGTAGATCGTTCGGGAGAGATAGGGCCCGAGGCACGATGATGTTTGACGCTGCCTCGCGCTGGTGATTGGCCTCGTGATACACCGTGCTCAGGGTGAATTTGGGAGAGAACCTGGGAGGCGTCTGATTAGTAAAAGTGTCTGGTTCCATTAAGTAGGAGGGTTCTCACAGCGTTATCAGCCCTTCTGAGTAGATCAATTATCTCTTCTTCTCTCGAAAAAGCTCTTCGCTCGAGTGAGGTGGACTCTGAGTCGTACGGAACAGGGGCAGCCAGAGCCATAGCTGCAAAAAGAATAACAAGGGATCCTGCTTGGAAGCGCATTGGTAGTGTTTGATGTTGTTTAGAGCGTATAAATCGGAGTATGCGTTATATAAATCGAAAACTGGGGTGCAGAGATGATTAGCGTTCGTCGAGAAAGCTCATAAGGTACTCACAAGGGGCACCAGGCCTATAGAAGAAGTAAAGAAGCGGGAGTTGATCCGAAAGAAAGATTGGATGGAGATTTTTCACCTCTCCTCTCTCGCTTTTAAGGTCTCTTTCACGGTGGCTGTGGCAGGAGCCTGCGGTGGTGCACACATTCCGGCCACCTTGTCGTCTATGAAGAATCGATGTCGCGTCAAAGAAAATGCTTCGAAATAACCTGCTCTAAGCGCCACCAGTTCAAATACCCGGGTTTTGCGCAGTTTCTGTGCCCATCTCGACTATGTGATCTATTGCCAAGAAATGACAAAGGACTGGTATTCGTTATTGATAAATGACCTCTCTATTAATCGATGCATATACGCATAGCGTAATAGCTCCCTCTGTCCTTCCCTAGTTCAACCGCCAGAGACGTTCTCACCGGCAAAGCAATACCGGGTACTCTTAGGCCTGATATCGAATCTGAGCGCGCAATTATTGGGCGTTACTCTTGCCGGCAAATCTTATCCACCAATATTCACACCGCAACTCTGTTCAGAGTGATGACCATTGACAGATATCGGGTCGGCGTGCATTACGCCACAATCAAAGGTGCCATTGTCAGAAACCTTTATACCTCATGTATTATTCGACATCTTTCGTTCTGGTTACTTGCTTTGTTCATACGAGCATGTGTGAAGCGAAGCTGCTTTATCCTGACTTGTCCGGGCCTCACTTGCTTCTGTTAGGGAGTGCTATGATAGTACCTGCATCGGAATAAGTTTGGATGAGATCTTTCACTAGTTAGCCATAAATCTCAAATACTTAAAGTGAGTGATGGCCATAGTGCCAATGCGAGTTTTCACCCAAGCAGGTTCGCGTTTTGAGCAAGTTGACCACAATCATATTGTCTATCAACTACAGAGCGAGTCAACCGATCAACTACAATGCCGTCCAACACTTGAATCAACGTGTCAGGACGGAAAACCTAGTCAAATTCTCCACAAAAGTGTTTTCGGACATGTTTTCAGGTCTGTGTCCTCCCATCCGCGGGCCATTGTTCGGTGGTCCGTGTGGACGCACGCCAGGGACAAAGGGTGCGGCAGGCGCAGGCGGAGCAGGAGGGGGTACAGGGGCACCTTGACCAGAGCGCTTGGTGAAGCCTCCCTTTCGGTGAGTTCGCCTGTGCGTTCCTATCGTCGTGTGTCCATTCCTTTGTACCTGGGGATGGGCAGGTTGGAAGCCAGGGGCACCACCACCTGGGGCAGGAGCGCCAGGAGCAAGAGCGCCTGGAGCAGGCGGGAGTGCGCGCTTCGCGACGTGAATATTATGGTTTTGTGCAGGTCTCAGGTTCCCCGTCTTCGCATGTCCGTGCCTGTCCATCTCGGGCGATGAAGGAGGACTGGGATCACACCACTTCGTACCAACACCCTTGTTGGGATTGCAACCTCTAGCAGGGTTGGTGCGCTGATTGGCATTATTGGCATTGGGATCGGTGGATTTGCGGCCTTTATAGTTCTTGTCCTTGTCATTATTTCGCCTGGCCAACCTTGGGCCCGGGAGCCTCAGTCCCCCTGTGGTCGGGTGACCCTTTGCATTGGTTTGGGCCTGGGCTTGTGCCGCTGCCGCAGCGGCAGCAGCACGGGTCTGAGGGGGACCATTATTGTTGTCGCTAGGTCCACGGCCATGGTAAGATGGGTCTTTGTCCTTCTTTCCTTTCGTGCGCTTGAACAACTGTGACCCTGTAGATTTCAATTCGAATGCGGGAGATGGACTGCGGCTACGACTCTTGCTGCCGCCACGACGAGACGAGGCGAGGGACGAATCCCGAGATGCAGAGCGTGAGAGGGATGAAGAGCCCGAGGTGTTACGAAGGTGCTTGGAGTGGCTCCGCCCGCGCGTTGGAGATCTACCGCGCGACAGGCCATGCTCTGGGAAGAGCTGGGAGGAGGATTAGTCAAAAACGTCCATCGAGAATTGGTGGTTGCTTACGGCAGTAGGGCTCCGAAGGCCTCTTTGGAACAACTCGAGCGCTTCTTCTTCACCCGCAAAGCCTCTTCTCTCAAGAGATGAGCCCTCGGAGTCGTTCGGAACGGGAGCGGCAAGTGCCACAGAGGCGAAAAGGAGAACGATGGGTGCTACTTGAATGCGCATTGTCGAGTTTTGATATTGTTTAAAATATAAAAAGTAAAGCTTGAGTTATGAAAAACTGAAATCTGCAAAGTAGGTCAGTGAAACCTGGAAGGAGTAGACATGTCCTAATTAATTGCACTCACAAACGGCACCAGGCCTGTAGATGAAGAGAAGAGTAAGATGTGTTTGACCCGAAAGAAAAGATTGGATGAGGATTTCTGCAGCTCTCGTCCTCCCCTTTTATAAGTCCCTCGCCTGGCGAATGTGTTCGATATCCTTCATCAATGGCTTGTATGTACGTATCGCATTCTGGCAACTCGGGCACGGGAGTTTGCTGGGTCCTACCATCGTCCGACCTTTGCTATAATACGGGAATCTTGGCGATCCCTCTTATCTCAATGTCCAGTGCCAACACAGCACAGCAAGGGAAATACATCGAAGTAGCTTGAGAATTCTTTAATGTCTGCCATGTGCCTCTAATTGCTTGAGAGGGTGGTGCGGGGTATGTGCTCTACCGCGAAGTGCACGATAGACGAGGTCGGCTTTGAGTTGCATTGCCACCTCCAGCCATCGACCGCCGTCGTATATTCGCTATAAAGATGTCAGAATCTGTAGGGACCTGTCTACTAATAGTCGGCAGTTTGAGACGACCGAGATGTATAGCTCAGGGACGGGAGCAAACCCCGCAAATTGAAACCAATGGCAATCCGGGATGAACTTGCTTTGTCAAAGTGAGAAACTCGAGAGGTCTGCCACCACTGAGGGAGACTTGCATATCAGTGCAGAAACAAACAGAAAAACAATTTTATAAATCCGGAAATTAATGTAAAATGTTGGACACTTCACACCTTGGATGCCGCGACCACCTCAGCGACTGGCCGGTCGTATATGGGTCGGCTCGGTCACAGTCCTCATCGCGTTTATAGCCTATAGCTCTCAAATATTCATAATATGGCCTTGGTATGGACGTGAATTCTCGTTCGAACTCGTCCAACTCCTCCTTCCATTCAAGTACGTGCGCGTTTGTTGTTTATAGTTCAATGCTCATATACTTCATTACAGTCTACTGGTCGCATTTCTTTATTGGAACTACTTTCTATGCGTTTATACCGACCCTGGAACCATCCCGCGGGATTGGGTCAGTCGACCTTTTCGAAATGCATGCTGTCCGGGAATACTGACTATTCCAAAGGAACCAAATCCCACATCAGAAGAAGGATTCGAGTTGAAGACCCTTACTGGGACACCTAGATTCTGCCGGCATTGTGAACGGTACAAACCTCCAAGAGGTAAGTCGTGCCTCTGGTCCAACAATGCCTCGCTCATCCCCGTAAAGCACATCACTGCAGGAAATGTAAACGGTTCGTTTTATCACCTCCAAGGCCTCCTCACGCTCACTATTGTCGCAAGATGCGTCCTTCGTATGGACCACCATTGCCCATGGGTCGACAATTGTGTTGGGCATTATAACTACGCGCACTTTTTGAGGTTCCTGTGGGCAGTCGACGTGGCCTGCTCTTACCATGTGGCTATGATTTCCTACCGAGTTTGGTACGCAATTCTTTATCCTTATTGGGTGAGTACTAGTGGATTCGCTTCTTGATAAATCATTAAATACGTTACAAGGAACCCTCTGGATTCGAACTGGCGTTCATTGTGGCCAACTATGTCACTTGCCTTCCGGTCCTTGTCGCCGTCGGAGTATTTAGGTGAGGAGTTTCCCTATGAAGAAGACCCTGATTCTAAACCTTCACCAGTCTTTATCACTTCTACTGCTTGTTCACGAACACTACAACTGTGGAGGGCTGGGAGAAAGACAAGGTCACCACCTTGGTTCGCCGTGGAAAGATCACAGAGGTAAGAAAGCACAGTCCATCTCGTACAAATATCTAATACACGCTCCCCCCCAACCAAGGTTTCCTTCCCTTATGTACGTACACGCCACCATCTTGCGGTCAAACCACTAACCTGGAACGATAAACAGAACCTTGGGTTGATCGAAAACGTCAGGGCGGTATTCGGCGGTAGCCCACTGTTATGGTGCTGGCCAAAGCACCCTGTACCTGGCGACGGACTCAAGTTTTCAGTGGCTCCTGGAACGGGTGAGTGGCTACCCCTCCAACATCGTCCACCTCCATCTCCATAGGAGCCTCTGGGTCCCACCATGTGCGAGGATCTTCCACGCAGTCCACGTACAATTATGCTAATACGAGCACCCGCAGATGAATCGGAGCAATATGCGTGGCCGCCGAAAGACCCCATGCGTGAGCGCGAAAAGCAGACCAAACATGAATTACCTTCGAGCCCCTGGACGTTTGGAAACGGTGATGTGAATCCTGCGCTCAGACCAACCAGTTCAAAGCTGCGAACCGCCAACGTGCCTCCGTACCATCCTTCATACCGGGGTGAAGACGCGGATGAGATGGGCAGTGAAGACTCTCGATCCACGTCATCGTCGCCTGAAAGGGAATCACATTCGTCCAACGAGTATCTCCCATACCCATCTCATGAAGAAGGACCACGGCACAGGGACGGTTGGCGAGACGAAGAAGATGAGGACTACGTGGAGGAAGAGGAGGAAGAGGAAGAGGTGCAGCAGAAACCTGGTCTGAGGATGCGTAGAGGCTCGGAAGGGTGGGAGGCTACCATGCCGGACCGATGGGCGCAGCTTCAGATAGAATCTGCCGTCAACAAAGAGTCTTAGTTTACATTCATAGATTTTATTATGTGTCGTTCTGTTGCTATGCGATTGTTTATTCCTTAGCACGTTGGTAATCCGTTTGCTTGTGCACACCATTCTCAAGCCAATAAGACAACCTTAGTGTCGAGAAAGATTGTTTCGCTTCACAAAGTCTACGTGTAAAGTATTGCAAATTCGTAGTATCCAGGAACCATCAGCCCAGAAGATCCGCATGCCCAGAGCTGGTAAGCGCCAACTGAAAAGGCCAAGTCAGCATAGGTATGATACGTAGTTGCGGAATACATACGACAAACTCGTCATCCAGATATTTTGACACCGCAATCTGGTCTCCCAGACCTTTTCGCCGCCTCGTCTTGAGTGCCAAATCGCGCGCGAGAGCTTGTCCAGAAGCTGGCTCCAGAGGCCGCAATCGAACAGTAGAGTCGGTCGGGTCACCTAGATGTTGTGATTAGGACACTTCAAGGGGAGCAGTCTAAATATCATACCCGGAACAATTGCCCAGTGATCAAACACTTGTTGGCAGAAGGCTTGTCCTTGTGTAGCAGTTCGTAAATCTGTTTCGAACCCATTGGCGTCGATCACTGGGATGAGAGCCTTGACCGTATACAACGGCGAGCCGGCTTTTGGTATATCTTGCGTGACATGTCCTCTTCGACGAGCCAGAACGGTATATACAGCGGATATGCAGTCCGCTGGTGCTTGCACCTCTACGTAGTAAACCGGCTCCATTAGACGAGGTGTTGCCTGGAACGATATTAGTCCACATGATACCAGCTACCAAAGGAGCACTTGCCATTAGGAAGGATGAGTAGCAAACTCTCCGTGCTGTTGGCACAATCTGACCACCTCCTCGATAAATTGGCTCTTCAGCAAGCGATGCTCCAAGTATGCGGAACTTTACTCCACGCATTGCTATTTCAAGGGTGATTAGGAAGGGAATTCATATGAAATTATAAGACTCACGCTCATCACACAGGGGCCCTTCCCTAGCACCCCATTGGAAACCTTGTCGAACGTGCTCCTTGACGACATTGAGCATTTTCTTGTCGACCTTTACCGCGAAAATCAGCTCGATTAGTAGAATTTTTCGAATATGCGTACCTCGGAGGGCAATGTGTCATCAACGAGGACATTGGGCCCGCTTTCTTCTGGACCGAAAGCCCATATTGACCTTGAGGCTAGAGTATCCCAACCATACTTTTGGAAATGATTCCCTCGTTCCTTGGGCGTCATACGCATTGAAACACGACCTGTCTCAATATCTTCAGGAAGGCCTTTGTCCAAGGGTTCAGCAATCATTGTCAGACGGTTCCTATTATCATGTCAGTAACTCTGTGAGAAAGCCTCAACCATAAGATGAAGAACATACTTTTTGTTTGGCGTGTCTGCATAACACTTGAGTGCACTCGTCTCCAACACCGTTTCGCAGAATCTCGTCACAGGATCCGAGACCTTGACCTCAATCTCGGCATACAGTTTCCTCAAATCATGCATGACGCAGTCCAGATATAGTTCGCCAGTTCCAATAATGACGTGCTCTCCACTTTCTTCCACTTTTGTCGACACAAGTGGGTAGCTTTTGTTGATGCTCCGCAAACCCGCAAGCATCTTTGGTAATTCAGAAGGAGCAATGGGTTCCACTGCGATTTTTAAGACTGATTGTGTAAAGTGGCGAAGAGGTCGGAAAATATAAAGTTCGTCTGGGATTGAAGCATCGACGACGGTGGCGGTTTTGGTGATGGATGCGTCTATGCCGCCTAGAAGGACAAGGTTTCCAGCAGGTGCTTCCTGAGTCGGTAAGACGTATCTTTTGGGTTATTTTGGGTAAGCCATGGGCACTTGACTAAATTCTAACTCTTACCTCGATTCCCCAACCCAAATGTCTTCTACGATCGCCTTCATTACGTCCTCCTCATCCTCCGGCGAGTAATTCTCGCCAAGCACTTTTACTTCCATGCCTTGACGTACGGTCCCACTAATGACTCTTCCGAATGCGCGGAAGCTCTGCGCGTCAGTGGTGTTGTAGAGCTTTGTAATGTGGATGACAGTTGGGCCATTTGGGTCACACCGTTGTAAGGCATGTGCCAGTTCCGAAGACATAGGGCCGTTATATGTCCGTTCAACCTGGATAAAGTACATTATAAGCTGTGAAAAGAGCCTTTAAATGACCACTTGCCTTGGCAGCTGTAGCCTCGTCGGGAGATGGGAAATGTTCAACAACCATATCGACAAATCCTGTCGACTTTCCGAAGAACTGATCGAGAACAGCCTTGAGCAATGGTCGCACGTCCATCTTGTACATAACAGGCTTTAGATGAATCGAAAGCTTGCTAAGCGTGGCTTTGAGTGATTCGGTATCTTTACTGAGGACCTAATCTACGTTCAGCATCTAATCACGAGACCTCGACTCGTGTGTATGGCGTTCTGGTAAGGACTGAGAAGAATACTCACCGCCGCATAGAGTTTGTATATCGGCTCCAGTACAAACATGACAAAGGTACGGAGTGCGGATGGATCTTGTGCCTTTCGTGTAAATTTGCGCGTGGATTTGTCGAAATAAATGTCGCCCCATAGACGCTCAGCAAATCTTCCTGCATCCATTTTGCCTGTAGGGACCTTTGTCTTTGAAGGAGCGGAGTTTGAAGATGCATCAATAGCCTCTGCCATCAAATCGGCACTGGACAGTTTTGCAGAAGACCAGCCTATGAGATCGGTCAGCGGGTGAGGCAACATACGGGTGAAGGAAGTACCATAGTTGTCAGAATAGAGCTGGGCAAAAGAGCGTAAGGTGAAACACCAGCCCATATCCGCGCTCGCAAATGCCACATTTCCATTTTCCGGGCTCAAACGAAGTGCAGGGTCAGGGTTAATGCCACTATCATGCGGTTAAAGAGGTCATAAAGCATGAAGAGAACGTGACTAACCTGATGAAATTGTTGACCTCCTCGATTGTATGCCGAATCTTGTAATAGGCTTCGGCAGGCGGTAATCTCAGTTCCATAATCAAACGATCCATCTTGTTTAGCACGAGCACCATCTTTAGGCCTTCTCCCATTACATGCCGTATGCACATCTCTGTGTTGACCATCATGCCCTCGACAACATCAACGACCACAACGACACCGTCCACAACTCTGACCGCGGCAGCGACCTCGTCCACAAAGTTGACATGGCCAGGCGTATCGATGATATGCAAGAGATGGGATTTGCCATAGGTCGTAGGGAGGACGAGTGACATGGGCGAGGATTTCACGGAGATGGCGCGTAGCCGGGAAAGAACATGTGTATCACTGTATAGAGTGGGTGCATCGGAGGACCATGTGAGATTGTGCGTTTCAAAAACAAGCATGTCGAGTAGCGAGGTCTTGCCGTGGTGAAGATGGCCCACAAGAGCAATATTCCGTATCATGCTTGGATGAGACATCATGTCTACGAGGAACCTAAAAACCTGGGCATAAGAACGACTCTGCCTTGCTCAAGATTTGGTGGGCCTGCGGAAACGCACCCTTTGTCATATCGAGTTTCCGGTAATCCCTTCTCTTCTACAGCCCATTTGCGAACCTTTACGGGAGCAACAATCGGCTCCGAGAGGGGCTGCGCGTCTTCTTCTTGTACCATAGTTTCGACGTCCTCCCCGTATACTTCTTGCGCCGTTGGATAGTACTTTTTGTCTTCATGTAACACAACCTGATTTCGTGGGATTGAGTCTACATTAGATGGTTGGATTACATGATTGTTAGTTACGCCGCATACAAACCAGCACTGAGGGGCGCACCTATTTGCATTACAGCCATTTCGTTGTTCTCCTCCACTTCTTCGTCGTCGTCGAATCCTTCTAATGGCTGCTGTTGAGGCTCGTTGGCATCCATTTCTTCATCCTCGTCCGAATCAATATCTGGACCAATGTAGTTTCCAAACTCATCGTATTCAGCAAAAGACGCCATTTTTTGTGGGAAGAGATGTGAGAAATGTGACAAGAGCAAGGTCTACTTGCTTTTTGGGTGGTGGCTCAGTCCAACCTTGGACCTCACCACAACGCGAGATTATCGAGACAATATTCAGCCCAACCAATATACAGCCATTTCCTTTCATTAATATCTTGCGCACGTCCTAAGCACGATTGCCAGTCAGGCAAATCGGCCCCGTCTGGTTTTTTAGGCGATGAACCTGATGCTGATAACGCGTCCAATCAGCCGTACCAAAGGAAATAGAGATTAATTCGTGCACTATGTCCGTATTGATGCGGTTTTATGACCAAAAAACCGCGTCGAGTACGCGTACACTGGGACGTTCGTCATCCAACACATGCTAACCGCTTTTTGAGTGATTTTTCAGCTAGAAGAATAGGATTAAATGCATGATATAGATCGAATTAGGGTACAATGCGGGCATTGCCTCTTATGAGCCCTGAATGTAGCTTTCCCAGTCGCAACAAACCAGTCAATAAACAAGTATTTATCAACTATCACCCGACATCAGAATGCAGGTGGTATGGTGTTTGTCGGTTCTAGCTGTTCAATATAATGGAGTAAGATCTCCTTGAACTTCTCGTAGTCGAGAGCTTTGGTTTTGGCGACTTGCGTCAGATTTTGCAAAACCAGCATAGCATTATTATCCGAGATGCATTCTCTTCTCCAGGCTTTGTCACTGCGACTGTTGCGGGTAATCCGGCTCATAATGAACGTATAGATCTTCGCATTCGTTAAGGCGCAGGACATTTCTGATGTCATTTCTGGATGCATGGCATGATCCAGAGTAAATGCCTTTGTCTACAATCCTGGCCGGTGAAAAGTCAGACGGGGGACTAATCTCAATTATCCCGATGTGGACAGAGGGTTTGGGGACCAAGTAACGACGGAGGCAAACCTATGCTATACTCACATTTTATCTCAACTTGCAAGCCCCGCCAGAAAAGACTAAGTAGGTGGGTCGGTTCCTTTGTTTAGCGTGGCTGGCGCGAGCGCGCATGTGAGAAACAAAAGATAAACCAGTATAATTTTCCTACTCAATCCTAAGATTGTGATTATGCGAGATGATACCGGTCGAAAATTGGTAGATTGCTTCAAGGTGGTGAACAAAGAACGAACCAGTGCATTGAGTGAACCAGCCAATTCGTAAACAGGGCCATGATTCACACTAAAAGAGAATCTTTGGCAGAATAAATCATTATAACCAAGCTTTCAGACCCTGAAAGCCGTCTGAGCGTTGTCGTTCAAGTTTCTACGGCATACTTCTGCGCCGTTCCATTTAACTACACAATCCACAATCGAGCTTTGAGTTTCATAGGAACACTGACATTGTATCTTTGCTTGATTTTATGGAATTCGAAAGCTACCCCACGAATAAAGCGAGCTATGGATAAGAAATTGTACTTGAATGGGGGACCTTTTATTGATCACGTGTTCGCAGGCTTTGGTTGCTCTAGCTGTCCAATATAGTGCTGCAATGTCTCTTTGAACTCTTTATAGTCCAGGGTTCCGGCGCTAGCCGCTTGCATCAACTCTTCCAAAACTAACCAAGCATCACTGTCGGAGATGTAATCCAACTTCCACGAATCACCTGGACTGTTCGTGTCTATAATTTGATCCATGACCAGCGAGTGCCCTTCGAGGATCTCCCTAAAGGACAGAGCGCCGAATAAGTCAACGAAATACTCTGCATAGTACTCCGCTCTCTCAGAGAGACTAGGTTTCGAGTTCATCTCCTTGAGGCAAAGAGCGTAAAAAAGAACCCAGACGAATGACTCGAGATCGTGAAGTGGGCTATCAGTTGGCAGACGTGGTCGCTGGCTAAGTTTCGGGTTTCTTCGCACAAGAAGAGAGGGCTTCTTCATTATAGGTTCTTTGGCCTTTCTTTTGCGTTCAGGATGTGCATATTGATACAACAGCGAGAGAGACATGAATTGTGTTGTTCCCTGTGCGACATGATTAAGGAAAGGGTGTAAGGGAACGAGGAGCACATACCGCGATAGATCCTGTAGTCGATTTCACAAGAAGTTTTGCCGATTTTTTCCCTATCATTCCCGCCAACTTTTCTTCATCGTGTACTTTCGCCATATCAAGATCAGCCAAGAATCCCAATGTCGTACTTGGGTCAGATTGGTCCGGGTTCGAAATAAACACATTTCCGATGCTAATATCTCGATGAAGAATCCCATTTGCGTAAAGAGTCTCATGCCCTAAGGAGCATTAGCAATCAATTCGTATGAAAGTCCGAGCAGCGGTACCTTTGACACAAGCCAGTACGGCTTTAAGCAGGCTAAGCAGATCCTCATATTCGTTGAGGCGCTTTCCTTTGCTTTCAAGAACTAGCCGATGAGCAACAGAGTCCTCTTCTATCCTCAAGTTGAGTTGAGCGCGGTGTAAACTGGTAGAAATCGCAATAGAAGAATCTGTAAGTTCCCTCTCTTCGAATTTATCTATGTCCAGCATGTAATGGTTCTTCTGATTCTCTACCGGGGGTGAATGCCAATAGACGTCTCCACCCTCACGAAACACGGCGAGCCCTTCGATGCCAGGTAAGGTAGTCAGGTACCGAGCAAATTTGCTTCGAGTCACTAAGGTGCCTTGGGCAAATCTGTTCCGGGCACGATGTGAATTCACGACCCAAATTTGCCATGACTTCTAATTGAGTCTTCCCAATGCGGAAGCGTGGTGTTATTGACTACGTTGGTATCCTTACTAAGCGACTGTACATACCTTTGTAACAAATTTACTCATTTTGGTGTGAATTCATCTTTGGCGCGGAGTGGTCGGCGTGCCTTCACATCAGATTTGACAGCTTTGTTGGTGAGTTCACGGTAAGTTTGACCCGTTTCTAGGTGAATTCATCGCTTATCTGAGAAGATTAAGATATGAATTCACGATAAATTCATTGATTCTGTGGATGCCTTCACTGTGAGTTCGACATATTTCCGCATGAATTCATCATTTAATGGAAACTGGCGAGCGAGATGCCTTCACAGGAAATTTGTCAACCCGGAGATGCCTCCACAGTGGGTTTGACACATTTCGACGTGAATTCATTGCTCACCAATAAAGAGCGGAAGCGATGCCTTCACGACGAATTTGTCGACTCTTCAGGTGTATTCATGGTGAGTTTGACTTACTTTCACGTGAATTCATTACTTACTGGAGAATAGTGCAAGATGTGCCTTCACGACAACTTTGTTAACTCTGCAAATGCATTCACGGTAAGTATGACGCACTTTTGCGTGAATTCATCACTTACCTAAGAACGATTAGAGCGATGCATTCATGGTAAATTTGAGGCACCTTCGTATGAATTCATTACCTACTTGAGGACCGCACGACAGGTGCTTTCATCACCAGTCTGGTGACTCCGTATACGGCTGCATGGTGCATATGACGCGCCTCCGCACGGACATGCTGCTTACTTCAGAATAGCAAGGTCAATGCCTTCGCAACAGATTTGTTGACTCTGTGTGTGCATTCACAGTAAGCTCGACGCGTTTGACGTGAATGCATAGCATACCTGATAATGTCGAGTGATGCATTCAAGACAGATTTGTCAAATCTATCGATGCCTTCCTACTGTGCCTGACCCCCGTGTGAATTCATCGCATATATTTAGTCACTATACTAGGCACGACAAATTTGCGGATTCAAATTTGTCATGACTTCATGGCGAGTTGAAATTTGCAGTGACTTCACGCTTTCAAAAATATAAACGATATTCCCCACAGAGAACGAGCGAAGGGAATGTGCTCCAACTTCGACATTGAGAGCTTTTATATCCTACGATTATGTGTGAGAAGTTTCAGACAATTTGGTATCGGCAATTTTGGACCAATTTTCTCCCAGATCGCATTTTTGTTTTACAGTGAAGTGCCCTATATCGAGCAGCCATTTGACTGCGCAGATGGGAATCTGGCCAAATTCAAAGCGGCAGCTCATTTTTGGTCCTATCAAGGTATTAGCGGTGAGTTTTTTGTCCTCCTATAGTGTGCAGATCGAATATGCCCATTCAGACATCGACGTTCAGCATTTAACCGGCTTAACTTCTCATCGGTTGATACGGTAACTTTTTGAGCATTATCTAGGGCTAGAATTTTATTTGTAGCCATGTTAAACTGCCTTGATATTACCACGTAGTTAGGAGTCCATCGCCTAAATTGACTACATCTCCAGTAAGCTTTGAAGGCATGGTCCAACTTCACAAGTTATCAAATTTAATGCAGGTTTGAATTCTCTCTACAGAAGGAATAGTGCATTACTGCATTGGGTACTGTTCTAACGGAAAGTATGAGCCAGAACTCTCAATATGTGCGAAACCACTACAACGACGTGGTATAGTATCATATTACTACCAAGAATGGTGCATTTTTTCACGAAGGTAGTTACGTTCTCCTTATTTGTGTAACACATGGCGAGGTCAACAAGGCCAGCGTGTAATCACCACCCCGAAGCGTTGTTAATGCTTTCTTCCTTCCTGCTTAGATTTACTTGCTTTAATCCGTTCGAACCTACATCACCGCTTCCACTATCATCGTTTCCTATGGCTCCGCAGCGCTCTGTTCGCCATGAATGCACCCATAGAGTTGACATATCTGCCGTGAAGGCACCACTCTCATCGTTCTTAGGTAAGTGATGAATTCACGCAAAAGTGCGTCATACTTACCGTGAATGCATTTGCAGAGTTAACAAAGTTGTCGTGAAGGCACATCTTGCACTATTCTCCAGTAAGTAATGAATTCACGTGAAAGTAAGTCAAACTCACCATGAATACACCTGAAGAGTCGACAAATTCGTCGTGAAGGCATCGCTTCCGCTCTTTATTGGTGAGCAATGAATTCACGTCGAAATGTGTCAAACCCACTGTGGAGGCATCTCCGGGTTGACAAATTTCCTGTGAAGGCATCTCGCTCGCCAGTTTTCATTAAATGATGAATTCATGCGGAAATATGTCGAACTCACAGTGAAGGCATCCACAGAATCAATGAATTTATCGTGAATTCATATCTTAATCTTCTCAGATAAGCGATGAATTCACCTAGAAACGGGTCAAACTTACCGTGAACTCACCAACAAAGCTGTCAAATCTGATGTGAAGGCACGCCGACCACTCCGCGCCAAAGATGAATTCACACCAAAATGAGTAAATTTGTTACAAAGGTATGTACAGTCGCTTAGTAAGGATACCAACGTAGTCAATAACACCACGCTTCCGCATTGGGAAGACTCAATTAGAAGTCATGGCAAATTTGGGTCGTGAATTCACATCGTGCCCGGAACAGATTTGCCCAAGGCACCTTAGTGACTCGAAGCAAATTTGCTCGGTACCTGACTGCCATAGGTGTCGATGCTAGCTCCTTGGATCACACGATAGAATTCTGACTCTCCGATGTGCTCTTTATTTCGATACGCGTTCTTGAGAATGAGACTGGGACCTGGGGGTATCTTTGATTCTTCCTCTAGCTTTTCGGTACTTTCCGATTCGACGGGCTGGTTGGTGGCTTTCATTTCAGCCACGTTCCAAACGACTGTACCGCGACCAAACACTGATGATGATTGCCATATCGGAACTCCTCTCGTGATATATGTATGTTTTGAGGGCATGGTAACAACGAAACGGGGGATGTCGGTATCTCCCATGGCATTGTTTCCGTATACAGATACGGTGGGGTCCATGCCGAGATCGTATATGTTCATATCACAGGTGACTCGAGCCAGTGCTCGAATAAAAGTGCGGACTCCGTCCGGTTTTGAAATATCGACGTTGTTCGAGATGATGACGCCAACCCGGTCTATCAATATGGCGGTAAAAATCGTCCCGCAGAGAGTGAAGAGGATGGAAAACCTTTGAAAGGGACGTAATGACATGTGAAGACGAGCATAATCGATACATTGCACTATCAAGCTGGACTCTGAGCCGGCTGGAGAGGGTGCAAATGATGATATGCTCTTCAGCTCCATGATGGCCGCGATCTGACGCCAGAGTGGCTTCTCAGGACGTCGTCCTTGATGGTCAGCATCGAGGAGAATGTAATCAGGCTTGCGTGGGTCAAAGGCACGCGAAGGTTTGCCAAACTGATATGGAGTTTTGTGGAAGCGGTAGGAATCCTCGTCGTCGTCATCTGGCGAATCACCTGGATCCGACCCTTCCGGGTTAGTAGAAATCGGAGTTTGACCTTCTATTTTAAGGCGCTTTGCACGACCTCTTCCATCCAATTTTTCACTATGAGCGGGGGAAAGTTGAGTCGAGGCTGGATCCTTGCCGTGCAGACCACTGATGAAGACGCCAGAGTCTACGCCGGGATACTTGGTATGATGGTCCTTCCAGATTCTTGAGGAATTATTTTGCTTTTGTATGGTCTTAAAAATGGCTTCCTAACAAAAGAGTTAATTCCAGCCACATCAGATGTGAGCATGCGTGGCATACCAGTGGGGGATACATGTTAATCTCGAGAGGATTTCTACCAGCCGCAAGATTGACAAGTTGTTTTACATGTGTTTTAACGTTTGCGTGGATCGATTCGACGGTGTCTGGTGCCACCGACTCCGTCAAGAGCAATTTGATCCAAAAGGTTTGTGTCTCTAAGAATGTGACTCGCTTTCCGTCGAGCGCATTTCTAATATCGTTTCTGGATGCATGGTATGATTCGGAGTAAATGCCTTTGTCAACAATCCTGGCCGGTTAAAAGTTAGAAGAGGATTCATCATGAGTGGCTGGATGTGCGCAGAGGAGTTAAGGAGTAGGGATTGAAGAGGAAAAGACCTATTTTATACTCGCATCTTATCTCAACTTGCAAGCCCAGCCGGACCAAATAGCGAGGTTCCTTTGTTTAGCGTGGCTGATGCGAGTGCGACTATGAGAAACCTGATACAAACCAATCAAACTCTCCTATTCAATTTAGCGTCGTGATTACAAGACACGGTACCGTCGAAAGGTTGTAGTCGGCTCCAAAGTGATGAACATATCAGCGGCTTGAGTCGAACGGCCAACTCGTGAAATAAGCATACAGAGTACACCATATTAATAGAAACGATCAGTGGATTTCATGTCTTAGGCAATAGCTGGTGTAGCTTCTCGGTTCATGATACAGGCGGGGGATTGGCTTATAAAATGTGGAAAACGAGAAATGAAAAGGTTGTTTAACTATCGTGCTACATGGATCAAGAATGCGCGATATTGGTTATGGTTGTGCAGGGTCCACTTGTTTGAGCTGCTCGATATGGAATTGTAAGGTGTCTTTGAACTCTTTGTAGCTGAGAGTCCCGGCGCTGGCAGCTTGCATTAAATCCTCCAAAACCGGCCAAGCATCGGCATCGGAGATGCAGTTACGTTTCCAAGTGTTATTCGGGCGATTACTGTCCAGAATAAGACGCATAATGCTGGTGTGCCGTTCCATTGTTTCTCTAAACGACAGCATGCCGAATATGTCAATGAAATACTTTCTACAATACGTCTCTCTTTCAGAGAGGCTAGGTTTCGAGTCCATCTCCTTGAGGCAAAGGGCATAAAAAAGTACCCAGACAAATGATTCAAGATCGTGAAGAGGACTATTGGCGGGCTGTGGTGGTTGACTGGCCTGTGGATTTCGTCGGATAATCCGGGACGTCATTGGCACTATTGGTCTTTCGGCCGGCTCCACGTCATCCTGATTTGCGTGTTCATATAACAGCGAGAGAGACATGAACTGTGCTGTTCCCTGTGCAACAGGATAGTGAGGAAAGGGTGTAAGGGAACGAGGAACACATACCGTGATAGATCCTGTAGTTGATTTTACAAGAAGTTTTGCCGATTCTTCCCCTATCAGACCCGCCAACTTTGCTTCATCGTATACTTTCGCCATATCAAGGTCAGCCAGGAATCCCTGTGTCGCACTTGGGACCGAGTGGTCCGAGTCCGAGATGAATACATTTCCGATACTGATGTCACGATGGAGAATTCCATTTGCGTAAAGAGCCTCATGACCTGAAGGTGCATCAGATGTCAAATGGAGTGGACCAAGAGCGGAAATACCTTTGACACAGGCTAGAACGGCATTGAGCAGGCCACATAGATTTTCATACTCGCTTAGGCGCTTTCCTTTGCTCTCCAAAACTAGGCGGTGGGCAATAGAGTCTTCATCGACCTTCAGGCCGAGTTGAGTGCGATGTAAGGCTGTAGAAATAGCTACGGAAGAATTGGTACAGTCCCTTGATTCAGCTGCATCCGTGTTCAGCGTGGGTTTATCCTTCTGGAGTTTTGTAGAATCTAAATCCCAATGAATGTCTCCACCCGCACGAAATACGGCAAGACCATCAATTTTGGCGCTTTGGATGGCACGATAGAATTCCGACTCTCCAATGCGTTCTTTGTTTCGATATGCGCTCTTGAGAATGAGGCTAGAGTTTGGGAGTGTATTGGACTCATCCTGCGACTTTTCGATGCCTTCCGGCGTGACAGACTTGCTCGTAGTTGAGAGTTCATCTACGTTCCAAACGACCGTACCACGACCGAACACTGAAGATGATTGCCATATCGGGATTCCTCTAGTGATGTATGCATGTATTGTCTTGGATGCCTTTGATGGTACGGTGACAACAAAGCGAGGGATGTTTGAGTCGCCCATGGCACTAGTTTCGTTTAGAGATACTGTCGGATCCATGCCGAGATCATAGATGCTCATATTGCAGGTCACTCGCACTAGTGCCCGAATGAATGTGCGGACTCCACTCGGTTTTGAAATATCGACGTTGTTCGAGATGATGACGCCAACCCGGTCAATCAACACGGCGGTAAAGAGCGTGCCGCATAGTGAGAAGAGGATAGAAAACCTCTGAAAAGGACGCAGTGACATGTGGAGGCGAGCATAATCGGTGCATTGTACGATCAAACTGGACCCTGGGCCAGCTGGAGAAGGTGCACAGGACCTTAGTGCCTTGAGCTCCATGATGACAGCGATCTGGCGCCAGAGTGGTTTCTCGGGACAACATCCTTGATAGTCGGTATCGAGAAGAATGTAATCAGGCTTGCGTGGGTCAAAGACACGCGAAGGTTTACCAAACTGAGACGGGGTCTTGCGAGCTCTATAGGAATCGTCGTCGTCGTCATCTGACGATGCACCCCCATCCGACCCTTCCGGGTTAATAGAAGTTGGAATTCGACCTTCTACTTTAAGGCGCTTTGCACGACCTCTTCCATCCGATTTTTCACTGTGAGCGGAGGAAAGTTGAGTCGAGGCTGGATCCTTGCCGTGCAGACCACTGATGAAGACGCCAGAGTCTACGCCGGGGTACTTGGTATGATGGTCTTTCCAGACTCTTGAGGAGTTATTTTGCTTCTTTACGGTTCTGAAAATGGCGTCCTAAGAAAATGTGTTAGCCCCAGCCACATCAGATGCAACTACACATGGCTTACCAATGGAGGATACATCTTACTCTCGAGAGGGTTCCGATCGGCGGCAAGACTGATTAGCTTTTTAAGATGAACTTGAACTGTCTCGTGGATTGATTCGACAGTATCTGACGGCACGGATTCTGTCAAGAGCAACTTGGTCCAAAAGTCGGGTGTTTCCAAGAAAGTGACCCGTTTTTCGTCGAGTGCATTTCGAAGGTCATCTCTGGATGCATGGTGCGACTGGGAGTAAATGCCGTTATCGACAATATGAGGATTCCTGGCCGGCGAAAGGTTAAGAAGAGGATTCATCGGGAACGGCTGGGCGTGCGCAGAGGAGTCGGAGAACAAGGAGTGGCTGGGAGAAAAGGCCTCTTTTATACTCACATTAAACTCAATTGGCAAGCCCAGCCAGGCAAGACTCAATGGGTGGGGCGGGTTCTTTTGTTTGGCGTGGCTGGCGCAAACGCGTGAGAAACACAAGTCAAGCCAATAGGATTCCTCTATTAAATCTTAGAGCCCTGATCACGCGATGCGCTACCAGTCGGAAAGTTGTGGTTGGCTTCAAGGTGGTGCACAAAGGAAAGCACTCTTTGAGTGAGCCAGCCAACGCATCAATGGGGCCATCATTCACTTTGGGCTGCATTGAAGATGCATCGTAGTATAATTTCGGTAATGGAGATTGCCTGACACACGGAGCGGGAAGACTTATTATACTATAGGCTAGCGAGATCTATATAGATCCGCTTATTTTACTATGTCATTGAAGCTATACCCTCAATTCGTCATTATTAGAGAGCGAAAACAGCTTGGTGCAAATTATGAAGACTATATCACGGGTTAATATACATCATGATAGCGCTATTTGGTCTGAGGGATGACTGAAGTTGGCTCTAGAAGCGCAATATAATGCTCCAGAATGTTCTTAAACTCTTTGTAATCGAGATCTTCATCCTTTGCGGCCCTCATTAAAGCCCGTAACACAACCCAAGCGTCCCCCTCCGAGATACGATCCTCTCGCCATAGTTTGTCAGAAGGGTCATCCCCAAGGATACGTTGTCTTGCAGCCAAATGCTGCTCATATGTATCATTGAACGATAAAGCACCGAAGATCTTGACAAAGTAAGTCTTGCAGTAGTGATCTCGAGACTGGGCGGTATGGTGAGAGTTCATTTCCTTGACACACAGTGCATAGAAGAGCGTCCAGACGAAAGACTCGAGATCGTCTTGTGGGTTGTTCCCGACGGAACGGGATGATTGCGTGACGGGTGTACTCTTCCACTCTGGCAACTTGGAGCCTTTGACAGCAGGGCGAACCTTGGGTCGTTTCAGCTCTTGAGCATAGGCATGATGCTTAAGGAGTGGGAGAGACATAAACTGTGCTGTACCCTGGATGATTCATGCTTTATATGTCTGAACTCAAAGACGGTAAGCGAACCCCGTACCGTAATAGATTCTGTGGTCAATTTTATGAGAGACTTCGCCATTTTTTTCCCGATTAGCTGCGCCAACTTTGCTTCGTCGTGCACTTTGGCCATATCAAGGTCAGCCAGGAAGCCTCCAGCCGCATTCGAGTTGGAGTGGCCGGCGTCTGAAATAAATACGTTTCCAATACTAATGTCCCTATGCAATATTCCATGTTCGTAGAGGGATTCATGACCTAAAGAACGTCAGCCACAACCCAAAAACAGTTGGGCAGGACAATACCTTTGACACAGGACAGGACGGCCTTGAGTAGTCCACAAAGATCGTCGTGTTCACTAAGACGCTTTCCTTTGCTCTCCAAAACTAGGCGGTGAGCAATAGAGTCTTCTTCGAGATTCACGTTTAGGTTGGCTCGGTGTAAACTTGCAGAAATCATCCTGTCTTTGGAAGTGGTACGTTCACTCACTTCGGCATCACCCACAGCCGATGTTTTTAGACGAATTCCTTGGTTTTCTTGAGACTTAGAAGTCCAATTGACGTCTCCACCTTCACGAAAAACGGCAAGCCCCTCAATCTTGGCACGTTGGATTGCACGATAGAATTCCGACTCTCCGATGCGTTGTTTGCCTCTATACGCATTCTTGAGGATTAGAGTAGGACCTGGGGGGATACTTGATCCTGCTTCTGAAGGCTCGGAGACTTCTGCCTCGGTAGGTTGGCTTGTGACATGTTTCTCGTTCACATTCCAGACGACGGTACCACGGCCAAACACAGACGAGGATTGCCAAATAGGAATTCCTTTGGTGATATATGCATTGTTAGATGGCATGCTGACGACAAAAGAGGGGATTTCTGTGTCGCCCATGGCGCTGTCTCCGTGTATGAACACCGTTGGGTCCATGCCAAGGTCATGTATTGTCATGCTACAGGTGACTCGCATCATTGCACGAATGAAGGTATAGGCCCCATCTGGTTTTGAAATATCGACGTTCTCTGAAATGATGACGCCGACCCGATCGATCAACCAGCCAGTAAAGATTGTGCCACAGAGAGTGAAGAGGATAGAGAAGCGTTGAAAAGGACGTAGTGCCATGTGAAGGCGAGCGTAGTCCGTGCATTGCACTATCAAGCTGGATTCTGGATTGGCTGGGGATGGTGCGCAAGATGATTGCGCTTTGAGTTCCATGATGACGGCAGCCTGGCGCCAAAGTGGCTTTTTGGGACAGCGTCCGTGATAATCAGCATCGAGTAGAAGATAATCGGGCTTGCGTGTGTCAAAGATGCGTAGGGTTTGAGCGAATTGGGATGGCAATTTTCGGGGACGATATGAATCATTGTCTTCATCTGAGGATTCATCTTCCTCCGATCCTTTGGGATGCGTGTAATCTGGACTGTGAGCTTCTACTTTGATCCGCTTTACGTGGCGACTTCCATCCGTTTTCTGACTGTGAGCAGAAGAAACTTGCGTCGATGCTGGATCCTTGCCGTACAGACCACTGACAAATACGCCAGAGTCCACGCCTGGATATTTCGTATGATGATCTTTCCAGAATCGAGCATCTTCGCTTTGCTTCTGTATAACCTTGAAAACTTTGTCCTAATAGAGGGAGTCAGAACCCGGTGCATTAAATGCGAGCGTGCATTTCATACCAGTGGAGGATACATCTCAATCTCGGCGGGATTCTTGCTGGCCGCGATATGAACGAGCTGCTTAATGTACGGCTGGGTGGCCTTGTGAATGGATTCAACGGTATCCGACGAGACGGACTCGGTTAAGAGCAATTTGGTCCAAAACTCTGGCGTTTCCAAAAAGTTGACTCGCTTGTCGTCGAGTGCATTTCTAAGATCATCCCTGGATGCGTGATGCGATTGGGAGTAAATGCCGTTGTCAACAAGACGAGGATTCCTGGCCGGTGAGAGGTTAGAAAGGGGATCCATCGAGCGTGGCTGGGTGTTTGTAGAGAAGTTGGGGAACAAGAAGCGAAAGGGGGTGCCACTTATTTTATACTCACATTTAGACTCAATTGACAAGCCCAGCCAGACAAAACTCAATGAGTGGGCCGAATTCCTTTGTTCAGCCTGGCTGGCACGGTGTGTGGGAAATAATAAGAATGTTGATCAACCGTATCTATTGGCCTTCAGGGTTGTAGTTACGTGACAAGTTGTCGATCGGGAAGTTTTGGTTGGCGTCAAGGTGGTGCACAAAGGAACGAACTTCTTGAGTGAACCAGCCAACGGGGTGACAATCAAACCTGACCTCCTTTCATGACAAAAGCTCCGCGATTCCGTTTTTTATAGTGTATGGGATATGTACAATCCCAGATAGGCAAGTCCAGCCGCGATCGTGTGAGGTCCGGTCTTGGATTGACCCAAGGGCGTCGTTGAGAATACGTTGCCCGTTTAGTTATGACCAATAGGCTAATATATCATCCCATAAATTTATCTGTTCCACGCTTAATCGCCATTTTGGCACATTGCTGCTGACTGCTGGTTCCCATCACGCGTCTGCAGATATCTACTGTATGCAAAATCAGGTTTAAATTACAGTTTTCACGACGATTATCACATAGCCCGCTTGTTTAGATAACCTCAGGATGGATATAGTTGTTTAGAATCGTGCATGAGAACGCACATATTCGTCCTTTAGACTTGTACAGTACAAACAGAGACTAGAATTCAAATCCATTGGCTCTGAAAAACTCCAAGTTTCCATCCTTGGCCTTATCAGCCAGATCCGCGCGATCCTGTGGAGCTCAATAAGCACCTTCTCAATGCAAATGGGATGAAAGACTCACCATAGCAATCAATGTTCGACGTAGTGTAGCCCAAAGCTGTTCACTCCTCTTTGTCTCCCCTCCTGCCCCTGCGCCGTCTTGACCTTGTTGTGCCAGACCCGTCAAGAAATGTTCCGCTGCCTCTTTCATCGCACCGAGATTAAGACACGCTACGCCAACGTTGTATATCGCACGTGTATATTGTGGTCGCAGCCGTAGAGCCTCTCGATATGCTGCCAAACTTTCCTCGGGTTTGTTCCCATTACTCAAGCAGCTTCCATATCGGTTCCAGAGAACATAGTCATCTGGCCGCATCGAAAGTGCCGCTGAAAAGCAGTCGGCGGCCTTGGCGAACTCGCCGTTGATATATAATAGGACACCGAGGCCAACCTGGAGTTCTGGATCATGCTGATCGGAGGTCTGTTGGGCACGAGCGACAGAAAGAAACGCGCCTTGCACAATGTCGTGAATCGCCCACGGCTCTGTGAATGTGGCAGGAAGCGTAAGGCCGGCTGCTTGTTCAGGATAGCGGGTCTTGAGCCAGTTCAGAAGTAGTAGTTGCGAAGGTCTATCGAAGCCTTCATTCGTGTACGAAATCGCCAATGACTGTTGCAAGGTAAGTTATCCCCCAAAATGCAAAGGATTATTTCTTACTAGCATCCCAACTCCACCAGCTCCTCCGTTCTCTGTGGCGATTCTGACACCTTCTCTTAACGCGAGCATAGCGGGCTCTTCACGCTCGTCCATACT
>KN824280.1:1078645-1159265 GCA_000827415.1 Serendipita vermifera MAFF 305830 | reverse complement strand
TTTACTTGCTATCTATCTAGAGGATAATTTCGAGAAAAACCAAGTGGATATTCGTCGTGTAAGCCTGCTGCGTTTCCCTCGAGATATACGTGTTCGCAGTACTGATTTACGGCCACAGCTCTCTGACCAACACGGGCTAGAGACATATCTTCACTTTCTTCGAAGACTTATCAGTGCGGCTGCTACCAGGGTCATCAATCCCAGCCCTCCAGCCTCCTGGGACACGTCCACGATACTCACGTTCCGTCTTCTTGTTCAAGAGACCCAACGACTCGCTCGAGACCCATTCTTGGCTGATAGATTCCGCGATGCGATTGACAAGGTCGATTCCGAGCCGTTTCGCCACTTTGACTTGACCCGGTTTATGGAGCGGGTAGGCATTAGTGCCCTAGAGCGCGTAATTCTCGCTAGTGCAATGCTCACCGCGACCAATCGACGAGATCTAATGCAGCAAGCCGTGGTGATTATTCGCATGAGCTTTGATCAAGCACGACCTGCACTCTTGGCTCACCCAACGTTCGAGACTGGAAATCTTAACCAAGCTCAAGCGGCCAAGCTCCTCACCAACCTGCTCTGTGAATCCCCCTCCGAAACACCCGTGTTGGATCCTTCACAACGCCAGAGTCTTATCAGTGCCATGTCGTCCAAGTATGGTCCCGACTTTATCTCTCCCACCCTCAAGCAAATCATTCCGCGCCTCTATATACAACAAGGGTTACCGCTGGCTCAAGTACTCGTCCAGTTTGGTCCCGAGGTCACTTCTGACGTGGACTTGGTTCGCGCGCTCATGGCTCGAGTCGGCATCACAGAGGCCGATCCGCCGAGTGATCTCCAAGTTTTGGAGACTATCAACCGGCTGGCACGGTATGCATTTGACGGAAGCCCTGTCCCTGACATTCGTGTTCTCGTACGCGCTTTCAACAGCTTTGTAAGTTTATTCAACCTTTGGTTACGGGATCTCCAAACTAAGTTTATCTCTTCTACAGAACGTCCCCATCCAATGGGATAAAGCTATCAGAGTCCTCGATCGTCCTGAGCGCACTGGGGTCGACACCGCCACGCTCAAGCTGATCGTAGCCATCCTCTCAGAGGCCCGTCACGGTGTTTCCGGATTCTGGCAGATTTGGAACAATGCTCTCTACCAATTACGACTAATTGATGCCCTGCTCTCTCTTCCTTCGGACACCTTTTCCTTCTATGGCTTACCCGGACGTACGGTGGTCACAGTTGACGACGTTGCCAATGCCAGTCCTACGATCAAAGGCTTGGCCCAAAATGTGCAGAGCTCTACGTGGAACTCGCTCGACCTTTTCGAACTCCTCGTTAGGCTGGATGATAGTGACAACGATACCGTCAAAACTCAGGTCAGGGAAATGTTGGATAGGGCGGTACGGGTTTCCGCCGAACTCGTCCACATGGGTTTACTCCAGGTCCCTGTGAGTATCTATCCGTGTCTTTTATCAGCCTACTCATCTTGAATTCGCAGAAACCATGGAACACAGTTCAGCGAGAATACTCCAACCGTCTTTTGTCCATGTTCCTTGCAGGCCATCCCAACCACCAACTTGTCTTCATGCGAATCTGGCAGATCGATCCCCAATATCTTCTTACGGCTTTCCGTGATCATTATAATGACAATCCGATCAACATTACGCGTATTTTGGATGTTGCACAAGACCTTAAAGTGCGTAATAGTGCTGCTACGAATTTCAATTCGCCTGCTAATATGTTGAAAGCAGATTCTCGAAGCTCTTTTGGAGGTTCAACCATTCACCTTTGCTCTCGATGTTGCCGCGCTGGCTTCGCGGAGAGAGTACCTCAATTTGGACAAGTGGCTCGCTGATCATGCCGCGGCGCATGGGGTTGCCTTTATACGGGACATGGTCGACTTTTTGCGTATCAAGGTCCAGCATGAGCAAAGCAGGATGTACGAAATGTCTGGCTCGGAGGGCCGGATGATGCTGCTTAATGCCTCGACGGTATCCATCTTCCTGCGGGCCATGAAAACTTTTGTTTTGAGTCCCGCGTACGTCGAATTCTTTCCCATACAACGAACCTCACTGAATCATACATTTTAGGGGTGCAAACTTGACTCAAGAAGAACAGGAGCACATGATGGAGATCCGTAATATCTGCTTACAAGCACACCCACGTTTGATGTCCTTGGTTCCCAACTCGGACGTCGAGCCTGGTTCGACGGTCGTGGCGTACGCACCCGATATCGAAGCCGAAGTGGAAACAATTTACCGGAAGCTCTACGACGGTTCTCTGCCGGTGGAGGGGCTTTTGAATGTTTTGGAGGCTGCCAAGGCCTCTGACAATGCACGAGATCACGAGATCTTTGCTGGTGTGCTCCATACAGTATTTGACGAGTACAAGTTTTACCCCGAATATCCACCTCGCGAACTCAAAATTACTGCTCATCTCTTTGGCTCCATCATCCAACATCGCCTTGTCGAAAACGTTCCCCTCGGCATTGCGATACGCTATGTGCTCAGCTCTCTCAACGACCCCAAGCTATTCACGTTTGGTGTTCAATCTCTTGCAAGATTCCACATGCGCTTGGTCGAATTCCCTGGCGTGTGCCACGAGTTGCTCAACATGCAGGTCTTTGTAGAGACACAGCCAGAACTCGCCGAACAAGTCAGAAAGGCATTAAAATACGCGGAGACTAGTGCTCTTGGTGATGGAGTACAGCCCGTGTTCTCGTCTATTCAAGCAGATGATTTCGAGGATGTCGAGATTGCGCAGCCGGCCGAAGAGGTATCCGACAAGATTTTGTTCATTGTCAATAATCTCGCATTGGCCAACCTCGAGGTCAAGACCAACGAGTTGAGAGAGTGGTACTCTGATGATGTCGCTCGTTGGTTTGCTAAATACCTGGTCGAGGAGAGGGTCAGCACCGAGCCTAATAATCATGGCCTGTATCTCCAATTTCTCGATACCCTTGGCCAGCCAACCTTACTCAAGTTTATTCTTCACGAGTCCTATGCCAAGTCTGCAAAGCTACTCAATGATGAGAACACGCTCTCGTCGTCGACTGATCGCCTTACTCTCAAGCACTTGGGAAGTTGGCTCGGAAGACTTACCCTGGAAAAGGATCGACCGTTAAAGTTTAAGAATTTGTCGTTGAAAGATCTCCTGCTCGAAGGGTTTGATTGCCAGCGACTCTTGGTGGTCATCCCCTTTGCTTGCAAGATCCTTGAAGCTTCCAAAAACTCGACCGTTTTCCGGCCACCTCACAACCCGTGGCTCATGCCCATCCTTGGCCTTTTGGTCGAGCTTTATTTCCAAGCAGACCTCAAGCTTAACCAAAAGTTTGAAATCGAGGTCTTGTTCAAAGATTTGGATCTAATCATGGACGAAGTTGGCCCGACAAACCTCTTGAGTACGCGGGCTAGCGGAAGACCTGGAAATAGCGTTGTAGGAGGGAGCCTGGAACCTGGTCGCCCTGTTTCTGCCGTCAATCCTATAGTGGGGCCTGGCAACGGTTACATCGCAGATCCGATAGGTGATGGCCCCGCGGGGGCCATGATCAATGACCCAGAAATTGCGCTCTATTTGGAGAGCCTACTCATAGAGATGCGCCCGCGCTTGTTCTTCGAAGTAGAACTTGAACCCTATGTGGCGATCCCTCGGTTCCTTTCTATGGTCAGAGCCGTGTTTGAAAACGCCACTCGAGAGACCTGCGTACGTTCTTTTCATTCGTCTGCCTATTGTTTTTCTGATACTTATCCTCCTTTTCTGACTACAGGTGGTGCAACCCGTCGTTGAAAGGTCGGCCAATGTCGCAGCCATGTCTGCTGCCAATATCGTGGCCAGGGATTACATGGCCGAGGGAGACGAGAACAAGCTGAAGCGTGCTGCCCATAGCATGGTTCGCCGACTCGCATCGGGCTTGGCACTCGTTACTGCAAAGGAAGTGTTACGACAAACCTTGGTCAGCACTTTCCGGCAGGAACTCGCAGATCCTCAGTGGGAGCAGGTAAGTAGGTTCCATCAGTTTGTTCATATTACCTAACCGGGTGCGTAGGGTTTCCTTCCCGACCAATATCTACACCTCCTTGTAGACGGAAACCTGGACTTGGCGTGCTTGGTTGTGGAGAACGTCGCGGTCAGGCGAGGAATACAAGACGTGGACCGTATTCTCGAGGCAGAGTACGAAGCGAGACGGATTCATCGCCATGTAATGGATTTCATCTTACCAATTTTTTTGTTTACTGACATCGTAATAGCGCCGCCCGAACCAGCCTTATTGGAATCCCAAAAACCCGTTCCCCGAAATTGCGGCTTCACTTCCCCTTGCCTTGCGTATCCGCTCGACGGGCGTTACAGAGGAACAGATGCAAATATACGAAGAACTTAGTCGATGTATGTTTATGGATTGTTTGATAGCCTTTTCGACTTACTAACATTCCGTAGCCCAAGAATCTCGTAGCAGGAGCACCAGGCCCATTCCGCCAAAGGTACCATTGCAACCATTCCAAGGAAATGCCAGGGGTCAGTATGGTCCTCAACTTTCTCCTCCGGCTAGCCAACTCATTGATCGGCCAAATCAAGCACCATCGCCACAACTTTACTCCTATGACCATACCATGGCCGAAATTGAACGATTCTTCGGCGAATTCGATGCCGTCTGGAGCCTTGGTCACGATGGTGATGTTAGTGGTTTGCCAAGCGGCGACGACCTTATCGAACATATCTGGATCACCATCAACAACTCGGTGAACAAGGAGGAAGCACAACATTTCGTTTGCCAAAAACTAGTTCAGGTGCTACTTTCTACAAAGAGCGATGCGGCCCGTCGCGTATACGCTGGATTCTTGGCACAACTCCAAATGGCCTCCGTCAAAAGTGCTCAGGATGCTGTTGATTGGTTCCTTGCCACTGAAGACAAGGTTGGTGATTTTTCATTGCTCAGGAAAGGAATGACGCTAAAGGAGTATTATAGCGCAAATGGAACCTACCTACCATTGTGGAGCTCGTAGGATCTGGTGCTTTGAACCTAGATGAATACGAGGATATGATGGTGCAATCAATGTATCCTGACGGAGACCAAATCGTTGTTCAGTTTGCCATTCGCCTTGTTCGGCACTTCCTCCTGCGCGATCACCCAGTGCGCACCTGGACGACAACTTTCCAGCGGACACTGGAGGTACTCAAAGTGCTGGATAGGCAAGGGAAAGCCCCCAAAGACGAGTATGTCTTTTATTTTATTTCGCTTCCCACAAAGCTAACCAACTATCAGGGTACCGCGCTTACTGGAGCAACTCCGCATCGACATGCATACCATTGCTATTTCGAATGCTGCCATGCCGGCCGCGTTCCATAAACTCTATCCACGTCTAGAAGAGTTCTTCGAGCACTGGGTGCAGATTTTCCAAGGACCTTCTGCCGATCGTGACTTCCTTCACTTCGCAGGGGAACTGGAAGTTGGCCGCGTACTCAAGAGTGACGAGACCACCGCAATGTTTTTCCGCGTTTGCATGGAAACCAGCGTGAATCGCTTTATCCAAGTCACGAAGAAGGGCTCGACGATTAACCCTTATCTTTACGTCGATGCTTTGTCTTGTCTGATTGTTCTCATGATTAGGCACAATGGGGAGCCAATGGAAAAGGAACATAATCTAAAGCGCACCTTGACCATTGTCCTGCTGGTCTTGTCTCACCAGCACGAAGAATTTGGACCACGCTTCCATCAAAAGCCCTTCTTCCGCTTCTTCTCCAGCCTTCTCTCCGATTTGCATTCCTTCGAAGACGGATTTCAGGCTGCCTATTATCCAATGATAATGAATATCTGGTTGGTTTTCCTTGGTTCATTTAGAAGAAGAGTCACTCATCCCATTTATTCAGCGAGACTTTCCAGTCGCTCCAGCCCGTGTTTTTCCCCGGGTTTGTTTTCTCGTGGATGGCACTGATTTCCCATCGCCTCTTCCTCCCAAAGGTCCTGATAACACCTAATGGCGAGGTATGACTATCATTTATGTCATAAAAACAGTTTAATAAACTTTTCGCAGGGATGGCCGGCTTTCTGCAGGCTTCTAGTTGCTCTCTTTAGCTTTGCGAGCCCGGTACTAAAGTCGGGGGATCCTCACAATGCCGTCGGTCTTCGACAGGGAATTTTGAGAATTCTTCTTCTCCTCTTACACGACTTCCCTGAATTCCTCAGCGAGAACTACTTCCAAATCTGTGATGCTATCCCTTCCAACTGCGTCCAGATGCGAAACATTGTGCTTTCAGCCTTCCCGGGTACGATTCTGCTTCCAGATCCTCATCCAGCTGGACAATTGGACGCTTTGAAGGAAGCCAGTCAGGCACCGACTATAGGTTCTGATTACAGGTCCATCTTGAAACCTGCAGACCTTCAGGCGCTCGACCAACAGCTTTTGGGCCGAGGGACTCCTTCGACCTTACGCCAGCTCTTTGAAGCACTTCTGCTTCCGCCAAACGATGCGGGCGACCGGTACAATATAAGCATGATGAATGCAATGGTTTTATACACCGGTGTCTCTACGGCCGCAAGAGCTTTCTCTCGCAACGAAGTTGGAGCGTTCTCGCCAAATGATCCTGGTGTGGTTCTGATCCAGTATCTCGCATCTTCATTGGACCTCGAAGGTATGTTCTCCTCAGTTACCTTCTAGATCTACCGGCTAATCATGTCTTTAGGCCAACATCACCTAGTCAGCGCTGTTGTACTCCATTTGCGCTTCCCTAGCCACCATACGTTCTGGTTCAGCGCGTTGGTTCTCGATCTGTTCATGCAAGTCAAGCACGAAACATTCAAAGAAGTAGTGACCAAAGTGCTACTTGAGCGAGTGCTTTGCCATCGTCCACACCCTTGGGGGGTTCTTATGACGCTGATTGAGCTCATTCGAGACCCCAAGTGTGACTTTTTCTCCAACAAATTCACTCGAGCCTACCCAGAAATCCATGCAATGCTCCGCAAAATTAGCACCCACGTTGATGGTTCTTAGAAGACGCCCATTGCGAGGCGTTGATTTGTTCACCAAAAGATCAAATCTCCTATCAACGTCCCCTCCCCCATCTCCCGCTTTAATTGCCACCCACCCTCCAGTCCATCTTGCATATGTCATACCTGCCTCTTTATGATCTCGTATCTGTATTTTGGCATTGTCATCTCCATCTCATCAGGACCCACGGACTCTTTGCTCATACTTGAAGGCGAGGGTTCTGCTCGCGTTGTGGTCATCGCTTTTTATCTGTCTTTTTCCTTACTGAATCTGTGTCTCGGGTTTCACACTCTACTGTTTCCTTGTGTATGTATCAACAGCCATTCATGTCTTCTATATCGTCTACTTCGTCCAATGATCCGAGTTCCTGTTAGTGATATTCTATTAACTTGAACCCTGCACAACCTGCCGTTCTCCTAAAAATGTCGACACTACAGGCCTTTATGGAGAGTACGCGATTTACAGATCGTTAGAGACATCAACTGACTAATAATTAGAGCGTGTTCTACTGGTTATGCAAGATGGACGCGTTGTAATGGTTTGTCCGATGATCACACCACGACGAATGGACTCACACACCGATTCAAAGGGAATTCTTGTTGGATGGGATCAAAAATCCAATATTATTCTTTCAGAATGCATAGAACGCAGGTTCAGTCTGGAAAGCGGAGCGGTTGACACTAGTCTTGGTGTTTACATGGTCAAAGGGGATCAAATGTAAGAATTCACACAAATTTGGCAAATGGGCATTCCAATTAACTTCTTTCAGATGTTTGGTCGGTGAATTGGACACTGGCGTTGACGATGCGACACAGTGGTCAGAAATAAGAGCGGAACCTCTTCCAGCTTTACGATATGGAGAAACATAGTCCCAAAGCGTCTCCATGGAGCTATTTATTCGCACCCCAGCAAAAAAATCGTCATCTTGAATGTATGTCAATACAAGATCTAGCGGCAGTAATTATATCAAGTTGACACAATCTACATCTCATATTACTATTCTGTCTACTATGCGTCGCTAAATGTGACACTTGTCTGCCCAAAGTCGGCCGCGTTTGATCCTCTCTGCCATCACGCAATCACTTCGTCAAGCCTGTCTTCACACCGGAAAAGTCACAGGTCAACCTTTACTGCAAATATCAGAGTGTAAAGTCGGTATTTGCTCCACAATTGGACAGATATACCTGGTCGTGGATACAGGAAATGGCAGCCCGGTCTGAGATGTCGCTCTGGACCCTTTCTGCTGCTCCAGTTGACTTTATAATCCGTTCTTTGATATATTTGGGATCGTTGATTAGGTTGTCGGTGGTGCTTTTATCTTACTAATACAGAGATAGACACTCTTTCTGAAGTTCTAAATCCGACATATATAGCCTTATGTTCTTGTTAGTACCGATTTGAGGCCACTTCTGCCTCCTAAAAGCCAGATTTAATACGCCCCTTGAACGCTAATGCATTTGGAGCCAGCCACATCCGGCGATCCACGACCGGCATATATTTTCCCTGTATGGAGATCAACGACATGAAAAGAAAGGCTTCTGAAGACCTAGAAGGCAGTCAGCCGAAGAAAAAAGGCCGAAATCAGGCTTCCACTGAGGAAGCCCCGCGTTCATGGCCACCGTATTTTGAACATGTAAGAACGTTCATCATTAATGAATTCTCTTCACTGATATATGTAGTTGTACAAGGTATGAGTGTCGTTTATTGGGACATAAAGCTTATAGTGACGAGTGGCAAAGACGTTCAAAGCTCTCAATACCGTCATCGCATTCTGTTCCTCGAGGAAGCACCTTGCGACGGTAAGAGTCAAATTAATGAGCTATCTGTATACTTATATCTACGCAAAGACGTTTCCAGTAGTCCGCAAGTCTGTGGAGAACTTGTTGAAGAGGTTAGTTTTACGGACTTTGAACCGTTAGATATCACTGAAGACCAAGCAGACCATTGGATCTTGGTGACGTCGCAGAGATCAAGTATGTGGGATTCGTTTATGGCTATGATATGTATTGATTGGCCAGAGCCATCATCCCGGAGCTCCTCCGCTTTGGATACATACCAGCAGATCAAGTCAAGATTAATCCATCTGAAGAACCTAAAACCAAGAGGGGTACCTCTCCAAGTTATGCTCTTCCTAGTGGTCCCCTTCTTGACGAGGACGAACATGTCTTAATCCTAGAGTTTGTAGAGAGTACAAAGAAGACGCGCTCTGCAGAGTCGGTATTGCACTTTTCATTTCAACTCTCCTTGTTGAAGACTCATTCACAGGCAAGAAAACGCATATTCGCTCCCACCATCTATGACAGCCGCGGCATTGAAGAAGTTGATCGAACAGAGAAACAATAGATTCGTTCAGGCCGTCAACGAGTATGTAAATGTCATCCTTTAGGTCGATCCATTTGTTTAATGCTTTGTGGCAGGTTGATAGAGGCATGTCCCGAAGGTGAAGATGCTTCCGAATTGGTCAAACAAGCCTCTCGTGATCATATCCCCATCACCCCTGGACGCAAGGATTCATCTTCCGTGACCAATGCTATTACATTTCGTCCACCAATGCCTCAGATTATTGAAGAGCTCAAATCTGAGGAGTGGTACCGTGGTCAGATAGTGGAGCATCGGTCCTTTGAAAAGAAAGAGGTACAGTTTGGTATGCACATTCTTCCCCTTGTTTCTTATGCACGAGCGCTGAGCGTTGCCGTAGGTGAGCTCTCTGTGCCACTTGCAGACTCGATCGCCGAGGGACTGCAAAAAGCTCGATCTATCACAAATTTTTACTCTCACCAAGCTGCGGCCATCAATGCTATTTCAGAGAGAAAGAACGTTATTGTGTCCACGGCAACGGCAAGTGGAAAGAGTGTGATCTACCAAGTTCCTGTCCTTCGGTTCCTAGAAATGGACAAAGACGCAACGGCAATCTATATATACCCCACAAAGGTGCTCTTGAAACCTCTACGGTTAACTCTTGATGTTGAATTCCTCTTCAGGCGCTAGCCCAAGACCAAAGACTTGCGTTGGATCAGCTCGTACACGCATGTCCAGGTTTGGAAGATATTCGGGTAAGTAATTCCCTATTCCTATCACTCGAATTCTCATTGGACGGTGATTAGGTCGCTACCTACGACGGTGATACACCAAAAGAGAAGAGAGCAAGCGTCAGAGAAACAGCTTCGGTGATTTTCACCAACTTTGTAAGCTCTATTATAGGATCGCATGTTTACTCGGAACTGAACGATAGTAGGATATGCTACACGCCTCAATTTTGCCGCATGAAGAGCAGTGGAGAGGGTACGCACTTTGTATCTGGATTGGCACCTTCTGAGTCTTGATAGATTCCTGAAAAACTTGAAAATAGTGGCAATAGATGAACTACACTACTATGCTGGACCCCTGGGCAGGTATGTACCTACGCAAAGGCACTATTCATAGCTAACCCCACGTAGTCACGTTGCTCAAATAATGCGGAGGCTACGCCGTGTATGTGCAGCAGTAGGCAGTAAGTCTTGTTCTTGAGCATGGGTTCGTATAGTCAATAACCTATTTCCAGATACGGACGTCCGCTATATATCGTGCAGTGCGACAATTTCCCAGCCTCTAAAGCACATGAAGGCAATTTTTGGGGTAGAGGTTTGTCACAAGGCATTCATTGTTTTGATTCTGAAGCTGTGACATCAAGGACATCCAAGTCATTACGGAAGATGGTGCTCCAACAGGGCCTAAGGAGTTCCTCATCTGGAATCCGCCCTTGGTAGATCAGCAGCAGCCAAAAGCCGGAAGGTTATCGGCCTTCTCGCAGACTACAGCACTCATGCGATATCTCATGAAAAAGGGCGTTCGAACCATTGTCTTTTGCAAGGTAAATTCTTCGAGAAGACATATAAATGGACGCTAAAAGAGAAGAAAAGATTCGCAAAACCTGTGAAGTGGTTATGAAAATCCTCAGAACGGAACTCACAGCCGAAGGACGCACCGACATACTACAGCAAGTAATGGCCTATCGTGGAGGGTATTCGCAAGATGTTTGTATATCATGTTAAACATTCCAATTTTAACTCATCACCTTGTCCCCAGGATCGTCGCAAGATCGAAGCCGAAGCATTCTCGGGAAACCTGCTCGGTATTGTCGCTACGAACGCTCTGGAACTGGGAGTCGATATTGGGAATTTGGACGCGGTCATTATCCATGGGTTTCCAATGACAATAGCAAGCCTGGTGATTCAAAATAATCACCTATGCATTTACATGCGAAACTGACAAATTAAATATAGAGACAACAATCTGGTCGTGCTGGGCGACGTGCACGCGATTCATTAGCCGTACTTGTGACGGATACATACGGGATCGATCAACACTACGTCAAGCATCCGGAAGAGCTATTCGAAAAGGTGGGTCAAATGCACAATTTGTATCAGTATCTCATCTTCATCACAGGCTGCCGACTCGTTGCATGTTGATTTGGGTAATCGTATCATTCTGGAAGCACACTTGCAGGTAAATAATACCCCGTATTCTATGAGTTAGTCTGACATCAAACAGTGTGCCGCTGAAGAAATGCCCATTAATGTTGTACAAGACGAACAGTATTTCGGTCCTCAGTTGGCAGAGATATGCCAGACAAGACTGAAGGCGGATGCGGAAGGATGGTCAGTCATTTCGATGGTGCCAGCTCTTCTTCACTCACTCGTGACCCACCACAGGTATCATACACATCCTCAATATCTCCCTTATCCTTCAAAGCATGTTTCCATTCGAGGTCAGAAAGAGGCAACATACACCATTGTCGACATTACTCGCCTTGCAAGAGGTGGAGAAGCACGTGTCCTGGAAGAGATAGAGGACTCGCGAGTCCTCTTTGAAGCTTACGAGGGAGCAATCTTTATTCATCAAGGTCTCACCTACTTGGTTCAAGAAATCAGCCATGACTCTCGAACGGCAAGGGTAACGCGAACGGATGTCGGATGGACAACAAAGCCACGAGATTTCACCAACTACGACGCCGTTCGTACCTATCGCATCCGTGAAGTAAAGGGTAGTCCCAATCGGGCGTTTTATGGCCGTATTGATATCACTACTGTCATTTTCGGTTACTTCAAGGTCCAACATGGCAAAATCTTAGATGTTGTGGATTTGGAGAGCCCTCCTTTTGAAAGGGACACGACCGGATTCTGGTTTGATGTCCCCTCTGCTAATTTGCAGTTGATGAAACGAAAGGGTCTGAATCCGGCCGAAGCCATACATGCAGCATGTCATGCCATACTCAATCGATTCGATTTGGGTCATCTTCTTCGGACGGAATGCAAGATTCCGCAAAAGGAATATCAAGCGAGAGAATCTCAACGGAAGCGGCCAGCACGGTATGCTTCACGTATTTCGTGGTATCGTGATCTCTGACTGCCCCAAGATTGGTATTTTTCGACCCTCCTGGTACAGGAGCCTCTCTATCTGCCAAAGCGTTTGATTATGGTAGGTGGTAAACATACACAGGAGCGGATTTCTCAAAGATTACCTAGTCTCCGACCTCATACATCAAGCCTTTGAAACAGTGGAGACCTGTCCGTGCAAGGAAGGATGTGCTCTATGTGAGTGGTCAATATGTTAGCTTCTTTGCCGCCTAACTGTACCCAGGTGTCCAAAGTGCTACATGTAAGGAGAGCAATATCGTGTCATCTAAGCTGGGAGCACGTGTAGCTCTTCGAGGAATTTTAAATCTACCTTTGGAGGAGGGAGCCATCCCGCTGGACGAGAAGGGTATCGTGGATACTATAATCGAGGCTGAACCCGTCCAGCTCGCTCCCGGGATAGAAGTTGAGAGTTATGTATATTAGAGTGTAAAATAGTACCTTTGTCCTGCGAGAGGGGAACTAGGTAATGTCTTGATACCTATCGGAGGGTCTGTTCATACCAGCTCGATCGTATAACTCATATAAGATAATATCAAGCCATGACTGGGTTCACACTGTAACCAAATTTATTTCGGCAATTGATTCGCCTGCGGTTTGGCTTTTCGAACGGGCTGATTTGCATGCGACCCACGGAAAGTTGAGGGATGACGTTGAATAATATAGAGGGTGGTAGTTAATGGCCTTTTGGGCCGCGCGCCGGTAGAGAGATATTAGGCCTGCCTTCTGAGCGCCCATCCCTGCTTATTACCTCAATATCACTGAACACCCTATTCCAGCTCACTATCGAACTATTCTCGGATAAAAAAACGTTCAAGTCAAGAGATAACCGCGTGTCGCACAATTAGTGCAAGCCAACTCTATCTACAAATTGGAACGGCGCACGTGCCCTCAATCCCTTCTGGCAGCAATCTCATGTCATGCTTGGATCTTTGGGTGACCGATATTGGCTCGTAATTCGTCCTTGAGAGCCTGAAGGAGCTCGGCCGGTTCTTGTCTCAGTTTTCTACCCTTGACATCCCGTTGTTTCGCCACTGGAGGGCGTTTCATATGATTTTGGAAGGCTTCAGAACGTTCATCTCAAATATTGGTGCCCAGATAGAGATATTGGCGCGAGAGTACGACATGCAGGAGCATCCGCTCAACTGGACGGGACCTTGATTGGGAAATCGTCGATATCCTGCGGCGAGTCGGAAGTTTTCTTGTAATTTTCACAACCACGGTGGAGATGAGGCTGGTGAATTGTCCTGAATTCTGACTTGGCATCTCGATGAGACAGTGGGCTCCATTGAGTGGCGGCATCTTCCTGCATATCAGCATGGCAACTTCGATATTGATCGACCCTAATTTCTGCCGCTGCGCCCAGCGCTCCACAAGTCCCCCCGGATTGCGCCCAGGGCCTCTTAGGAAGCCCTACCCGACATTGGCCTCATTAGCGTTCGTATCGATATATTTGGTCAAGGAAAAGCTCGAATATTGAGAGGCTAATTGTAAAGATGGTGTAGATCTGGCTATAAAACCCATCGAAAGCATCCCTCTGCTTTCCTCGTTCCATTCTCTCCTTCTTGCTTTCTAGCTACTGTCGGCCTTGCAACAGCCTATAAAGTTCCAAGTCGCACGTCATGCTCGCCTTTAACGTCGCCAACGCTTTTGCGGCCCTTTGCTTGTTGGGAAGTGCCTTTGCCCATCCTGTAAGACCTCGATTATACATCCGCTAGAACCACGCTCACTCTATGTGTAGGCCAACGAAAACTTGGAGGAACGCCATAATTCTCCAACTGTCACTGCGAATGGCACCTTCCCGATAGCCACTGGATGTTATACCTACGGCAATATCACGACCGTGTATGCTTCTTCCGTCTCGACGCATTATGCTTCTCCAACGTATTACACGAGCTACGCTACGGTTACGACGACCATAGGCTCACCGGTTACTGTGACCTCGTATCTCGCACACCCAACTTCCAGTTCCGGGCCACCTGCCAGTGTAACGACTGTGACGTCGTACATTCACCAACCCAGTGTGACCACGGTGACGTCGTACATCGCGCAACCTACCATTTTCTCGTCCTCCAGCGGTGCCCCCAATGCTACTATCATTTTTTCGTCCTCCAGCCGTGCCCCCAATGCCACTACCTTTATTTCGTCCTCCAGTCGATACATCAACAGCAGCAGCTCCTATCCCGGATGCCCCTGCGTCTGCGGGCCCACTGGGACTGGCAACTACACGATCCCTGTCGCCACTGGCAATTTCTCCATCCCCGCCCCTACCACTTTTTGAAGCGGGTAGATAACTCCGTGAATCATGGGAGCCTCTCCCGCTCCTTTCCTTTTGATTGAACAATTCAGAGCCTTCCCTATAGTTTCTTCTCATCCTTTGCCTGCGTTTACAGGTTTGGATGCCTTCATTGTTACTTTGCTCTTCATCCTTTAGCGTATGGATTATTGCTTTTTTTTGTACATGCGCTTTAAATAAACGGACAATTTTTGCCACTTAAATGTTGAGGTATTTGCCAGGGGTCAATTTCAAACTCAGCTGCCTGGGTTTTCGACCTTTGACCTCTCCGACAAGCCATTTTTCCCCATTAAATCCCAATAATTGTGGAGAATGTCGATGGCATCACGGAAAGTCATTCCGCCTTGTTGCGCGTCTTGGACCTCGTCTTGCTGTCGCGCTTTCAGTAGCTCGTCCTCGTCGCAGGCAGTAGCGCAAGTAAGTTTTTTTTCTTCTTTCAATCTATTCTAGTTTCTCTTTTTGCTGAGCATAACGTTAGACAAAGCCAAGGTCTCCAAATGGCCCTACTTACTCGGTGCAAAGCCGCTCAAATTTCCAACGAGAGGCTCCGCATCTCTATCCCAGTCTGCCAACAATGCCCAGGTTGAACGACTATCAACGTTCATCATCTCCTCATCGTGCCGGTCCCAACGGTCAAACTTTTCAGGGAATGGGCCACGGTTCACGGCAAGACTCGGCTCCTCAGAGCTCTCGACCAGATAGGAGCTCTAGTCGCCAACCCAGAGGAGTAGGTGGCTCTTGGGACTTGACTGGTCGTGGTTCGATAAACCGTGCTACGTCTGCACAACCTGCAAACCCTGCCGCTACTTTTACAAAACCTTTACCACGGCTAAATTCATTGCCTCGTTCAAACGCTCATGATAGGCATCCGTTTGAAGAACCTCCAGCGCGTCTTTCATTTGTGGAACGGGATCGAGCCCCTCCCACGGTCGAGACCCGGCTCAATGCTCATGAGGAGAAGGAGCGACGACGACGAGAACATGAATATAATGAAAGAACTAAACTAGGAAAGGAAAAAGAATTGCAGAGGCAAAAGACGGTGCAACAGGTTGTCAAAGGAGTAGCGAAACTTTCCCAGATTCGCAAGACGCGAGACATCTTTCTCTCAAAGCATGTATCGGTTCAGCATCTCTCAAGGCTACTTGGTGTGAAAATGGGTAAGCATAGCTAGCAGCATAGGTTGACAGCCGAGTTCATACCCTTTGCAGAGAGACTACAGGCTGCATTAAAACGGGCTGGTATGACAGAAGTATCATATGATCACTGCAAGTCTCTTGTCTACATCTCTATTGGGATTTTACTAACAGCGTCTTGTAGTATTGGACTCGGAGGATGCTGCCTTGATTGCACCCGAGTTTAGGTGTAATGTCGTTATAGATGAGGTTGCTGCCTTTGATATATATCCACCGTTAGTCCATTATTCTTCGTATACGGTCCTCTCTGACGCAGAATAGACCATTACCGGCTGACCTTACAACTCTGCCGCATCGGCCACCCGTGGTAACCATCATGGGCCACGTAGACCATGGAAAAACAACGCTATTAGATAAACTTCGATCCGCGTCCGTCGCTGAAGGAGAAGCAGGAGGGATAACGCAACATATTGGTGCCTTTTCTCTCCCAGTATCTTCGCTTTCAACGGCCAAGGGGAAAGATTCCAAAGACGACCGCATCGTCACCTTTATTGATACCCCTGGGCATGCTGCGTTTTCAGCAATGAGGGCGAGAGGAGCAATGGTTACGGACGTTATCGTGCTAGTAGTTGCCGCCGACGATGGTGTGATGCCACAAACCAAAGAAGTCATCGAGTTGGCAAAGAAGGACCAAGGTCAGGTTAGTTTGGTGGTAGCCATTAACAAGATCGACAAGCCAGGAGCCGATGCAGTAGGTATTTCACCATTTCTTTTGGTCATCTCACTAAAGACCTTCATGCAGACTACCGTAAAACAGATGCTCCTAGCTGAGGGCGTACAACTCGAAGAGTTCGGCGGCGACGTCCCAGCAGTCGAGGTCTCAGGCCTTACGGGGCAAGGGCTTGACAACTTGATGGAAACTGTCTCCTTGGTCGCAGAGTTGAAAGACATTCGGGCAGAGCGACATGGTATGGCTGTGGGCTTCGTTTTGGAATCCAAGACGGTGAAAGGAATGGGGTGCGTTCCCCAAGTTATGCCTCCCACCCTTATTGACGTATCTTGTAGTCCCGTCGCCACCGTTCTACTCCACCGCGGCGAATTAACTACCGGATCTCATCTGATTGCTGGTGAAGTCCAGTGCCGTGTGCGCAACTTGACAGACTCTGCGGGAAAGACGATCAAAAGTGCGGCCCCTGGAACAGCGGTGTCGGTTGCGGGATGGAAAGAACTTCCGACCGCCGGAGACCAGGTCTTGCAAGCAGCAGAAGACGAGATAAAACGAGCGCTTGTCAACCGGAAGAGAAATCAAGCATTGGCCAGTCTCGTCGAGGATGTTAGCGCCATCAATGAGAAGCGGCGAGTGGAGAGAGAGAGGAGAGGAGAGGAACTTGAAGCTGCCAAAGAGGCACTCACAAAGGGTCAAACTTTACCTCCCAAGCCGCTCATGCGGTCAGACATCGAGGAGCAAGATGACGGCATCAAATATCTTCGCCTCATCATCAAGGCAGATGTCAGTGGGAGTGCAGAAGCTGTTGCCGGTGCACTAGAAGGCATTGGCAACGACAAGGCAAAGGCAAAGATCCTGAGCTATTCCGCCGGCAATGTGAGCGAAGGAGACGTTATGATGGCCAAAACAACAGAAGGTTTGTCTCCAGCACATCTCCTAGAAGACAATTTAGCTAATTCATCCCATCCATAGCTTCGATTGTCTCGTTTGGCGTTAACGTACCACGATCCATCGCTCAGATGGCACAGACGGAGAAAGTCCCAATCGTCAACTCTGATATCATTTATCGGGTGATGGAGACCATCCGCGAGAAAGTCGCTGGTTTGTTACCCCCCATTATCGAAACCAAGGTGGTGGGCGAGGCAAACGTACAAGCCTGTTTCGACATTGATCTCAAGGGAAGAAAGACCCTCAAGGTGGCTGGCTGCCGTGTGTCTAACGGAACTCTCGAAAAGAACAAGAGCGCCCGTCTCGTCCGAAATGGCACTGTTATTCATGACGGTGAGTTATTAACGATAACAGTTGAAATCACTCACTGATATATCTTTCCAGGACAAGTTGAGACGCTCCGTCATATGAAAAAGGAAGTCACCGAGGCTCGCAAAGGAATGGAGTGTGGCTTGTCATTATCCAATTATTCAGATAATTTCCTCCCTGGTGACACTATCCAGATGTACGCGACCATTACAAAGGCCGCAGTGTTGTAGACCATAGATAGACCATAGACATAGACCTAAAAAGACATTCATTTCACCGCTGACACTAGTGCCTTGTCAATGATTGTCACCCTGCAAAACACAGCCACGGGTTGACTCTCTGCCATTTCCTTCATTCAAGAATAAGATGCCGGTAAAACTAAAAAATGCCGTGCTCTTGTTTCCCGCCGACCTGTGGTTTGAAGTCATCGATTATCTCCGCGTCACTGACATTGTGCACCTGCGCGCGGTAAGAGACAACTCCAGAATGCATTTACATTACATAACTAGAGACTTATGGCTTCAAATAGGTCTCTCGTAATTTTTATCGAATTATATCCTCCCCCGTAATCTGGAAACGGCTTCTGCGGAAAATAGGAGCCCCTCTACCAATCCAGGCAGCCACTATTGCATCTTTGTCCGCAAAAGAGACCGAGAAAGTGATCAAACGTGCCCTTTGTCTTGATATTAATTGGAGACGAGTGAGCCCGACGGCCCATGCAGAAACTCTGCGCTCGGTTGAGCGCCCATACATGGTTAGGATACTTCCTGGAGGCAAATACTTAGTCGCCGCGACAAAATCGGCCGAAGATCAATCGGCTGCCGTGGTCGTGTGGGATCTCGAAAACCCTGAAGAAAGAGGTGGAAACAGTATGCTTTTGGCAAAATGTCGAACCAGAACAAATATCAGCCAGCTCGTGGTTCGATATATGCATCACAAAGGAAAGCCAGGAATTGCTATAGCGACTCTCCGGGCAATCGGGGAGAAACCAGCGCAGAAGACGGAGGTCTGCGTTATTCACATTTCGCTGGAGGCTTTGGAAAAGCTGAGTCTGAACCAAGACCCCGGAGGCCCTCCCTTTGACCTCGTCGAATTGCACAAAACGCGTTGCCAGGTCGCCTTTCTGACCTTGGAAGGAAAGTTGCTGAGCGTAGTGCACCGGCCACGGACCCTCATGTTCCTGGATCTGGAAACTAAGGACTCTTCGCAGCTCAAATTGCCTCACTCCCATGACGGCCAGGTATGTTTATTTTCGCTAACAAGATAAAGCAAATTCACAAATGCATTTCTGGCAGCGACATTCGATTCAAGGGTGTAAACTGCTTCCATTCCAGAATCAGGTCTTTGTCATTCGCTTGATATACTCGGAAGAGCGTACATCGTACGCTTTTGAATTGTACGACATACCCGCCTGGGATACAGTCGCAAAGGAGCCACCTCCGGTCAGCCAACACATGTTCGAAGAGGCTCAAGCCTCTTCCTTTGTTATATCGGAGGGCCTAGCGCGGCAGCCCAACTCTGACCATCCCAGCATCAAGGATAAGATCGAGAACAATAACTACTTTGCTCCAATCTCGATATTTGCACACACGGTCCGACCCAAGGGAATTATACACTGGCAAATCGATCCTGTATCTGTTCCAACACATCCCCGGACAATTCATGGTTCTTCTGGTGCAATGATCCCAAACGTGATTGGACAAAACCCCGCGTTTCCCGCTCTTCCTCACGACCCAGAATCGGAGGAACCTGCACCTGCACCTGCACCTGCACCCACGCCCATAATGCAACTTCCAGTAAACCCAACCATTGGGTTTCCTTTCTTCCCCGGACCAATGTTTCATATAGCCGGCGTCCCAAATCACTTTCTCAATCCACCCTCTCTCCCTCCGGCTCCCGCGGATTTAGATGTAGCAATGGCGACCGATTCGGTTGAGCCTGTCGAACCCCGTCTACAATACGTCCTCCCAGCCAAACGCATGGCCCACTATTGGTTCGAAGACAATGACCAGAAGCCCACTGTGCTGCCTGGTGCAGATCGATCAGTGTTCTGGACACGGCCAATGGAAACGCGGGCAGATTATCCACCTATGAGGAATCTGCTGGCGTACACTACCAAAGCGCCGGCGCCATATAGTACCGTCGCCCCCTCTGTCAGTAATAGCCGTGATGACGGAGTAACGTGGGGCTTCCACCCAGGATCAACAACGACGATCAACGCACAAAACGGGACGAATTTGCCGGATAAGAGACTGAAACATCTCAGGCTTACACCTGGGTTCATCGAGGCGGTCCAGTCTGGTACTCAAAATGCGGCATTCGACGAGGGATCCGGGAAATTGTGCTTGGCCGCAGGAAAGCCCACGGATCTTTACCTTTTGGATTATGCGACTCTTTGATCTTGTTACTCGTCTGTTTGGTTATCGAGCTTGTCCAGTCATCTTACGTTTTCTTTTTTCTTTTCTTACTATCCATTAGGGGGGAGGATCTTACTTTACATCATGTTGGAAATATAGTTTTCGGTTTTCTTAATTACAGGATCATCTACGCTGCAGCAGCGCCGGGAGCTGGTACGGCCGGCATGGAATCGATCAAACCTTGTAACTCTTCCTCTGTCAGGATATGGAAACCCTTTTCCTTGGTTACCTGAGCAAGCTGGATGTTGTGATGGTCTAGCTTCTCCTCCATGACTTGTTTTAGTACCCGCAGTGTCAGATGGTGCGCTTCAGTAAGAGTCATTTGCTGTGTAGTGTGTCAAAAGAGGCGAGATGATGGGAATCTACAGACAAACCTTGTGATACTTGTCCTGCAAATCGCTCTGAGCGGCTTCTGAACCACTTCCAATAGCTTTGGCTTCATATCGTGTGTATGTACCAGAGGGGTCAGTATGGTATCTAGTCACAAGTGTCAGGAGAGGTGAGGGAGAACCGGTGTGACCACTTGCAGCTGTGGACCCTTTTCGTCGATGCCAGCAATTAGCAGGGCAACACCGAAGGGACGACTCTGAGGTTAGAATCAGCAATAAGTTCACAGAGTGTACGAGTGGTGTATTCACCATCATCGCGCTCTCATTGTCCATACTCTCTCCGAACCGCAGTGCAAGATCGCAGACGGCTTGGGTGACGCTTTCGACTCCGATAGCTTCATCATATGTAAAAGCGTGGTTTTGACTGGTGACTCTTGCGTGGTCAATCATGGTACGCGCGTCGGCGGTAAGGCCGGACATTGCGCATCCAAGATGCGCGTCAATCTCCATGATCTTCTCGACAGAGGACGATTCAAGGAGTGGAGAAGGGACTCGTTTCTCGACGCCTAAGATTACGCCCTCTGGCGTTCGTATTCCGACGGTGGTAGAACCGAGCTGGACGCGCGTTCAGTCACACATTAGTGTGACTACGTTCGTAGCAAGTAGCATACCTTGATAGCTTCTATAGCATACTCCACTGGAAAGAGGTCGATTTAGTTGTTACGACGCGTCGGCTGGTCATAATATTGTCCCCTACCTTGAAACAGTCGTCCCTCGGGGGAGAAGGTGTTTACGCCACGATCTATGAAGTCAATCAGATAAAACAGGTGCAAAATGCTCTAGAACGTACCATATTCGGAACGTGTCAAGAACATGATTGAGCGATGTCGGGTCGGGAATAAAAGGGTGGCTTGAACTCCACTCGCCACCCAATAAACCCAGACGTTGGGCAGCGGCACGTATTCCCCCTGAAAAGCTTAAATATTTACAGATGATTGGTTCGTTTGGCGTGTCTTGGTACTCACATTGACAACGGTATACCTCCTCCTAAGCTCCTGCAAACACAGCTTGGCTTGTCGTGAGAAGATTTCTACGGGACCAATAAGCCTCAACAATTAATTTTACGATTTCCGACTAGCTCTGAATAAGCGTGTACCGACACGCTCGGTGTTGTGATCGAAGGTCTCTGTTGGACATTGGGGTACGCGATCTGGCCCAGCTCGCCTATTACGTTCAAAGCTATCAAGCCACAAGCTGGGCTACGAGGAACATCTTGGCAAATGCTTTGGCATCAAAAATGATCCGGGTTTTTTAATACTGGCAGACAAGTGCCCTGTTACATCGGTTGTCACGACATTTTTTGAGTGGGCAGATGGCGGACCATCATCCCTGCCGTTATAAGCACGTCTGCAGGGATCTTTAAACTTCGTGTGGGTCCGGCTACCCCACACTTGTCCTGCCTATTCTCTGTCTCCCTCCCCTTCCATTACACTGACACCCACCCGCCCTCTCCGTCGCTGCACATATATCGGTCGTAGGATGCAGCATGGCGGACGCTATAGCACTCACCGCTGAGGTTGTAGTTGATGCTATGACTGATATCGTGTTGGCGCGATTTCTTTCAGGTAGGCAGATCCGGGCGGTCCGGGAACTATTCATACCGGATTTGACGAAACGATCCTAGGCAGCGCTGTGACCCTTGTCCTGTACGACTGGCTTCTTGTCCTCTCGGATGAGTTTAGCACTATCTGGAAGGCGAACTGGACTCTCCCCAAATTCTTATACTACTATGTAAGCCGACCTTTTTTTCTGGCTCCTCCGTCGGCATCCTCGGTTGAGCTGTCATATTCACGGACTCCATAGATTCGCATTGTCACCGCTCCGTTCATTATCCTCATGGCGTATCGTACGTGTTCAATCAATTTCCAACTGCCAAACCTAACGTCGTCACCAAACCAGAACTCTCGGATTTAAGGGGGCCTCTCACAAGAGATGTGAGTGCTCGTACATACGTATTTTTTTCTTTCACCCGCTGACCCCGGTGTTCTAGTTGTAAGGATTTCTGTCCCTGTCCCTAATCCCTGGGCGGTTACCCTAATGCTCCCTCGATAGTTGTACCGTATGGGTGGTCCTGGCTACGATCCCGATGCTGTCATCCCATGTGGCGTCGAGCTGTCAGTACCTATCACGTAAACCCAAAAATATCGGCTTAACAATTATCCAGGGCTATTCACCTTGCGGCTCATTGCGCTCTATAGATCTTACAGGCGTTTCACCTGGTTTATCACTGGCTTTTTTGTGGCCACTTTCATCACTACGCTGGGGCTCATGATTGCCGCTTTAATCACATATGAAAGTGAGATTCATCAAGCAACACCGAAATGCTCATGCTCATTCCTCTCATAGAGACGATTGACTACTACGATATCGTTGGCCTTTGCGGAGCCCTTCATGCGGCTCCTACATTTCCCGCCATGTTCTACGCTCCAGCCGCATACGAGGCATTCCTGTTCGTTACCACTGCATACAGAGCCTATCAAGACGCGGCCATCTTTTCAAGTTCTACTACTGCGCCATTCTTAATAATGTTGTACAGAGGTAAAGCACTTCTTTTTAAATACAGTACAAGGCCTCATCCCTGTCCTTTAGACGGTTTAATATGCTTTCTAGTAATGCTCGGGATGAGGAGTTGGAATATTTGGATTGTGAGTGACCACAACTCGGCCGTAAACCGTCGTACTCATTTGCCGTAGTATTGTACTCAACCCGTGACGTCTTTGAACATTGGGGGAAAGTGAGTCGTAATGTCGAGTTCATTCCCTGAAATCCCTCTGACTCTTCTGCGCTATAGTATGATGTGGGCGATCAACACCATCATGTCCACGCGAGTGTATTTGAACCTCGTCTTCCTTGTCAAAAAGCCCGATATAACCACCTACGATACCCAAGCCATCTGCGGCAACCGTGATACTGGTATCCAATTCCGAAGGGGTGCTATAACAACTAAAAGTAAATCCTTTGGGAATAGAGGGGACATGTTACGAGGGAAAGTAGACGAGTTGGACTATGATGAAGAACATAGCATGGGTCCAATGAACCCTCGACGACACAACGTCGGGCGTTCATTGTCACCACGTGCTGGTCAGTCCTTTTTTTTGTAATCTATGTAGTCACGGCAGCAAGGGTGTCCTCCTACTGACATTGTTGTATATATGTATTGATCTCGAGTTATAGAATATTTTTTTATTCATCCTAGAACTGGCCCAGCCCCCGTTGCATCCTCTCTCTAACGGATTGGTATGCACTCATGATCGTCTGTTCGTTGATTACGATATCCGAGGTATCTGCCCTTGGTTTGCTCACGCGCGAGGCGATAGCCACCGAGTCTGTTTCCACAATTATGCTAGGGGTGGCGTGTTAGAGAAGCCTTCAACTTGAACATAGTACATACCCTTCGTCAATAGTCTCGTCCAAGCACAGTAATACGAGGTCGAGGTTCTCCAAAACCGACCTCTTTTCAAACTGATTCCTGAGCAGCATCGAAACCGCGTCGATGTAGGCGTTGAGGGCAGCGTTGAGCATGAGCTCGTTTTCTGTCTGAGGACCAATAACGTAAATGATGAGATCGAGCGAGTGTTTGTACAGCGCCAGATACGAGTCGTATATCACCACGTCGCCTGTCGAATTGTCAGGATGACAACTATATAACCAAATAGAATTACACACCTCCTGGCTTTTTCGTCTTTTCCCAAAGACCCTTTTCAAACGCCTTTTGTTCCTTGAGATTGAGGAGCTGTTTGGTGTCTGGGAGTGGGTTTGTCAAAGGATTATGCTTTGGACGATAATATTTTGCCATGACGCGGTTTCCATCCGTGTCCATGATGAGAAACGCGGCTACAGAATAAAGCGAGAGATTCATGGCCATCGTGGGGGGGAGTGAGCAAGTGCAGCTAATAGTCGTACAGTGCAAATAACAAAATAAATACAAATTAGGGAATTACAGTAACGAATTCTTCTCAGCGCTCGAGCTCTACGACCCTGCGCGACTTTCCAAACCTGTCGTCTTCCACGATGCTCCCGTTGCAGCAGCAAATGCAACTTGGCGGCGTTCAGCAGCAAATACCCCCTCCACCTCCTCAGCAACAAATTCCAAACCCAAACGAACTCTCGCTGGCCGGCGTCCTTCACTTTCTGCAAACAGAATGGCGGAGGTACGAACGAGAGCACAACGAATGGGAAATTGAACGAGCAGAAATGCGTGTACGTGTCTTTGAAGCTATAATATATCGTATACAATGCTCGTAATCGCTCACAAAGGCTGCCATGTCTCCCTCTCCAGGCCAGAATTGCATTGCTCGAAGGAGAACGTCGATCGTTTGAAAATATCAAGATTGATCTCCTCAGAAGAGTCAAAATGATGGAATACGCCCTTCGAGTCGAGCGGTACGTCCCACTCCGCCCCCCCCATCATAAAATTTTTGGGATTTTTTTTTTAAAACTGCCTCTATAGCTCGAAGCAACTGCAACAATCTGGTGCAAATCCTACTACAGGAAAGCCTCCTTCCGTCAAGGACGAACCTCAAAATGAAACAGTCGCAGCTTTGAAAGAAGCCAGCGGTTCAAACTCTCCTCATAGCGAGGGTAAGCAATACGCTGCCATTACATTGCTTTTTACTTGTTGTTAACACGTCGTGTAGAAGTCGCCTTGCCCAATGACGCCCCCGCCCGTCCCATGTCCATTGGCTCTCTGCCCAATGGTGGCCCTCCAGCAGCAAAGCCTGCCGCTCAGCCGGCACCCAAAGACGGCGCAAACCTACCCGCTGGTGTAAACGCTGTAAATCTGTCTCTCGGCAAACCGCCTCCAGGACGGGACCCCCGCTCCCGAGCGCGGTCACGAGACTATCTCAAGCAATGTCTGCTAGAAGTCTCGTACCTCACCTCGCCACAAGCCATGAACCCATTACCGAATCATGCTCTCCTCGGCAATCCTAACAACGTCGGTGCTGCCCAGTTACAAGGCAACAGTGCCCAACAGCAGCAGCAACAGCAACAGCAACAGCAGCAACAACAACAACAGCAACAAGGTCAACAATTGCACGGCGGACTCGCGCTTCCAAACCTTCCCAACTTTGGCGGAGATGCTGGACTGAACGGGAGACCAAAGAAGGGAGGGAGCATGTCCGACATCAACAACAAGGACTTTCCTCTCGTCAACGGCGGCGGCGGCGGTAACCCGCAAACATCTTCAGACCGACACTCCATGTTCGCCGGACCAATGGGCGGCGTCAACTCGGTACCTGGCTCCCTCATCCCCACTCCCGATTCTCGACAGGGTGACACCAACGTCCAAATCGTCTCAAACCCCAACAATCAGGGTGGTGGCGGCCAGCAAGAGGACGAGCCTACGCAGCTCACCGCCATCTTTCGGCCCGATGATGCTGGGCAGTGGCGTGAAAAGTTGAGGCAGGCCAATGAGGAAGCTGCTATGCGCCAGAATGCGGGTGATGGAGGCAACTATGCGCAGCGTATGGCTTCGCTTGGGGCGACTAGGATGGCAGGTGCCACCTGGGATATTCATGGTGGTGGCGATGATAGTTCTGGTATCCTAGGATCGCATGCGGAAGAAGACGAGGAGGAAGAAGCGTCATCGCTCATGGGGGATGACGGCGGGAAGAAATGGAAAGTGAGGAAAACTTTGAGAAAGTGAGTGCTCTGTGCGGCTTTTCTATTCTTTATTCTGACGCTTCTTCTAGTCATTTGGATGCCGTCCGTGCGATCGCGTTCCATCCCAGAGATATGATTCTCGCTACCGGTGGAGACGATCTCACCGTTAAAATCTGGCGCATGGACGCGGCTCAGCTCTCGTCAACAAGGTACGTCTATCATAATCATAAACTTTATTGAGACTAAATATACTCTCAGTGCCGGTCGAGCGATTGAACTCGAACCTCAGGTCACACTCCGCGGTCACTCTGCACCTGTAACCAGCCTCGTCATTGCTCCTCACCGCGGCCTGGTTTATTCATCCTCCCTGGACTCTACAATCCGTGTCTGGGCAATCCCACCACCCCAACATACCACCTACTCCCCCTACGAATTCGCCACGACGCGCGGTGAACTCGTCGGACATACCGATGCCGTCTGGGGCCTCACCCTCCTTCGTGAGGGTAGCCTGCTCGTCAGCTGTGGTGCCGACGGTATGGTCAAAGTCTGGGATGTCGGAGGCGTTGGTCCTGGCTCTTTGCGTTTAAGCTGGGGCTATGGAGGTGTTGGCGTAGATTCTGCGTCTACATCTGAGGAGGGTGACGTTCTCGGTGCTACTGCTGTCGAAGCCATTAAAACGAACCTAAAATGGGTCGCTGTTGCGTACCGTAATGCGACCGTTAAAATATTCGAGGTGGACAGTGGAAAGGAAGTTGCAACACTTCAAGCAGACGGAGTTGGTGAGTGCTACTTGTACAGGATGTTATTTTAGGTTCTAACCCATTCTTGCAGAAGCTACGCCGAATGCACAGGTCAACGCCATGGTCTCCCATCCAGCCGTTCCCATTCTCGTAGTCGGATATGAGGACAGAAATATCCGTGTCTTTGATCTCGCCACGTTCAGCTGCACCCATTCGATGTTGGCACATCTGGACGCCGTCACCTCGCTCTCTCTGGATCCTTCCGGCCATGCACTCGTTTCGGGCTCTCATGACAACTCTGTCCGCTTCTGGGACCTGCTCGGTCAGAAACAATGCATCCAGGAGGATACCAAGCACCGTCAAAAGGGTGACGAGGGCGTACTGGCCGTCGAGTTCCATGCCGGCTTGCCATTCATGGCGAGCGCTGGTGCCGATGGCCTGGTGAAAATCTGGGCATCGTCGTGATGATGCCCGTCGTTGATGTCTGGCGGTTACCAGATGAGATGACCAGTCGTCCGCGGTTGGTCGTCCTTTGGTACTCGTGCCCTCATTCGACATTCTTCATGCGTGCCTATATGTGTTTTACAGATTGGCCTTAATTGTGGCAACCCTCAATTCGAGCTCGGATTTTATATCATCGTCTTGCACGCCCCGTCGTCATGCATGCTACTAATTTCGCCATCCTTCCCCCCAACCTCGTCCGTTGCATATTATGCTGCTGTGGTTCACGTTGTTCTGTTGCTTGTGTACTCTCCTTCTCTCTCTTCTGACCATTCTCCCGCCACCTTCTACCTACCTCCAAGGTAGACAGATGAGCGGGCCGTTGTGTACATATCTATGCATGCTCGTCACACCCTCAGTCTGAAACGAGTCTTTTTTTGCTTTCCAGGAAATGCATGCATTCTTTTTTTGTGTCTTGATTTACGTGAGCACTTTCTTTAGCACGACTTGCTCGTAAAAGCTACACTCTTTCTCCAGTGCCTTTTTCACGTTTTCTGCCCTTCTCCAACCATGGCCTTCTCCTTCGAATAGGACGTATTCTACTTGTCCGTGGTTGGCTTTGATTTGCTCGACAATCGCTTCGGCTTGGTTTGGCGGGACGATTGCGTCTTCAGAACCTTGGAGAATCTGCAATTTCCAAGCGTTATGGGACGGGATAGTAACTGAGGCTAATACCTACCAGTAAGGGTGATCTGATTTCGGTAGCATGTTTTACGGCACTACGAGCGGCGTAGACCTCGGGGACTTCCTCTGGCGTTCCTCCCACCAACTTGAACAGATACTGAGACTCAAACTTGTGAGTGTCGGCTACAAGGCGTGCAAGGTCGGAAACACCATAAGAGGAAGTTCCTGCGGCAAAGACGTTTGCCGTCACGGGAGTGCACAGCGTCATGAGCACCGTGAATCCTCCTGTTCTGGATGAGCCCCAGGGATACTGGTTTCGAAAAGAGCTACTCACCAGCAGACCCCCCGCGAATTGTGGCTCGGAGTGGATCGATCAGACCTCGTTCACCAAGCTCTTGAACGGTACGAGCAGAATCTGCGACCTCCGAAACACCCCATTCGCCTCTCAGGCGGTCTCTGTCCGGGTTGGTCAGCGAATGTTCGATTACGCATCTAGAGATGCCGACCTGTATTCGCGCCCATAGCCTGATGAGCCGGCGTAATTGACATCTATCCTGTGTTTAATGAGCACAATTGCACAGTTGAACTGTGTCCCCTCACCATGCCCATCCTCTAGATGTGAAATATTGGGCTGTCCACAGTAAGCCAGGCTCGACACGGGCAGTTGGTCCACCGTGGATATTTACAATTGCTGGAGGCTTTTCGTTCTCTAACCCAACGTAATTTGGATTTTGGGGAGGGGTCAAAAGTACGTGTAGATTTCCCTGGTTCAGGACCAGAGCTTCACTTCCAGAGATGAATCCAGGTGGAAGAGTGGAGGAGAGCGTTGACGTCTGTTTGATCACCGTATATGTGGCTGGTTTTCCGTACAAATCGTCTGATGCCAGTTGGACCTTGACGAGTGCAGGAGACTGGTCGATCTTGCGTGCGGACATTACGGCGGAACATCCATCGAGGCGACGAAGGAAAGAAATGGAAACAAAGTCGTTTTCCAAGTAGTGAATTGCACCGGTGGGAATGTCAATCAATGCCAGCTTGGCAAACCCTTGATGGATTGGGGAAACGATGAGCGTATTGCTGTTCAGGTGAGCCATCCTCGACATTCCCATTATCCAGGCAGGCTCTGAAAAGTCATCGGCGAGCGGAGTGGTCAGAATTGGTACAGAGGTTCCAGACGCCACTGAGTAACGTTTTGGGTTGTAGAATCCCGTGCTATCACAGAGATAGACGAGGATATCATCGTCGACCCAAACCGGCTCGTTGACACTGACGCTATCCCTTTTCCCGTCGACAATCCTTTGATCCTTGACCTCGAGCTTTTCGTTTGATACGACCACCTCGGCGACTACCAACTCGGTTCCTTCCCATGGCATGTCTGGATGGTGCCATTGAAGCCATGCCAAGTATTTGCCATTTGGAGAGAATTTTGGGGACGAATAGAAATCTGCCCCGTGGACTAGTGGAGTGACTGTCTGGCTTCCGGTGTGGATGGCCACCAAAGTGTTGACCACGTCCTGAGGAGCAGGTTTCGTGTGGTCTTCCTGTACCGCGACGAGGATTTTAGGCTGAGGTGGGTATGCTGCCATATCTGCGTATCGCAGTGTAGTATTTTCTAAATAGAACTGGTTATAGGGTATTCGACCAAGGCATCCAAGTATTTCCTCACCAGGAGTGACGGGAGTTGGAGCTGCTCCACCATCAATGACATTGATGCGTTTGCTCTTCCAGTCCGAGAAGAAGACCTTTCCTCCATGAGCGAGAGAGGCTGCTCCACCGTATTCATGAACTTGAGTTCGAGCGTTGAAGTCGGAGCCGAAAATGTCCTTGTCGTCAATCGAATGAACTAGTGCATTCCTTCCACCCTCGGAGGGACGTCCTTCTGCATGAAAGAGGTCACCGTTGACCGAATCGACCAGAATCTCGGTGATATTGATCGTCTGTGGCATTTCGTCATTTCACATATTAGGATCCTATCGAGGGTGAATATACCTTTGCAGTTATGAGATCGGCGCCAATAGGCGATTCCCAAGTTCCATAGGGTGCTGCAGTCGGCATAGGGGTTGAGGGGATGAGGGGTAATTTAGGGGGACGTGGCGTAAGCTTGGGCGCGAATTCGACGTTCCCATGCGGTCATTCGCGGGATTCTCAGTTCAACTAAAACTGTCCCGACTACGGCATCGACATCGCCTCAGACCGTCTGTTTCGGCATTAGCGACAGACCAAATCCTGCAGCTAGCTACACCCGGTATTTTTGAAACTTCAGCAGAAACCGCGCAAATTATCCATGTCAAGACAAGGATTAGAGGATACTAATCATGGAACAGGGGCTCAGGAAGCTCCGGGATCGAAAAGGCGGAAAGTACGATCGTGCTTGACGTGCCGAAAGCAGACGACGAGATGCGAATTCACGACATCGGTAGACGCATGCCATCGCTGTACTGTACTCAAGATTACATGTGCTTTCGAACCGGATGCCCACGCAAACCTTCTGGCTACCAATAACAACAATGCTCAAGCTGGATCTACTGGAGCTTCACAGGAATCTGCATCTACAGCTGAAGGAACTCCGGGAACTACGAATAGTGCAGCAGGGAAAGAGTAAGTTTTGATCTGAGTACCAGTCACATCTTGACCGATACCTTGCCCAGCAACGACCGACTCTTGGTTATAGAAGAGGCCCTCAGGCAGGTCCTTGGGGCAACAGGACTTCCTTCTCTGGAAAGCATTTCGGAAACACTTGCAACGGCTCGGCATGAACGTTCGCAGAGTGAGACTCTGTCGGCACAAAAGGGTACACAACTCTTCAAAACGCCTGTGGATTTGGGTTATATCACACTCGCTCAAAGCACAGAGTTGACGTCTATGTTGGTACTTGCATGCCGCTTATAAGTCAGCTATTAATATATACTCCCAGATTCGAGATGCGATATAATCATTGCGTATATACACCGATACTGAAGTCCCATAGGATGACTCTGGGGTGCCCTTTCACGTTCACAGTCATGTGTGCACTGGCCCTACGTCTGAAGACAACGGTTCCAAGTAAAGCCAAGCATCAGGTAGCTGCTCTCTTAGAGTCTCATATCAAGACTGCAATGGGAGCTCGGTGCGTTTCATCCCAATGAGGAGAAGTCTCTCAGATGCTGACTCAAAGCAAGGCCGTATACCACTGATGCAGTACACGCCCTGCTATTGATGTCCTTATGGAGTTCAGTACTGACACCAAATATGTCCGAAAACGATGGCTCTGCTATTCCGGATGGGTGGCTACTGCTCTCCACTGCGATTCACATGGCTCAAAGCTTGCGCTTGGATCGAGCTTCAGATGAAGTTTATACTCTCATTCGTCAGAAGAGAGAAACAACACCAGAGTATGAGGTCGCGTTGGAGAAAGCAAGAGTGGTAAATCATTACTCTGTCGAAACACCGTTAACTGAATCCGTTTCCAGTGGTACACACTTGTAGCCTATGACTTGGCCATGAGCGTGGGCGGTATCCGGCCCCGACTCATACACACCCAAGAATCTCAATCACGGGCGCTGATAGATTCATTGGCGTGCTCATCACAGGACCAATGTCTGGCATTCCACTTGGATGCCCTACTTTTGGTTCACAAAATTTATCTCCTCTCTCCACCATCGGTCGCTACTCAAGTTCCCGAGTTTACATCGGCTATCAATGGCATACTACAGAGCTTGGGGGGTCTCTCGAACATAGCAGAAGAGTCAGCAATGAATGAGAGCAATCCGGCGCTTTCCATGGAATACCGCATGTTCTGTTTCTACGAAAAGTACTGCGAGTGCATATGTCTGTCAAAGGCCTGTGAAGCTCTTGCGGCCTTGCCATTTGATCCCCAAGTATCCTGGGGCCATAATGTTCCCGGCTACGAAATAAATGGAGGAACTATTGCCGGTCTTGTCATACACTGGCTAGAACGTTTATGCCTACTATCCGAGAGTATCGTCAACGAATCCTTCCCGTTCAACTCGAACAGGACTGCATACTTATCGACCGCACCAGATCACATGTTTACCGTTCTCGCATTCTGCACCGGGATGCTGATCAAGAGCCAGATGATTGCTTTCCAATTTCGGCCAGAAGGCTTGAGCCGGGCATCAGAGTATGATGATTTGGTGGCAAGAGCGAGTTATTCCTTGGAAGATTTGGTGCTGCCAGACTCGCAGCTCCCCCGGCGTTACGCCCAATCGCTCGCCACAATGTTGCAGAGGTGGAAGATGCAAAAAAACGAGCGAGAATTGGCCGCATCTCTAAGTTTGCCAAGGCAAGCACCGACCAGTGGAGATGTAGCAATGTACGAAACCGACTCCAGCAATGCTGGACACTTGTTGACACTGGCGGTGGCGTCCATGCAAAGGGAGAGAGATGATGTGGTCGATGCATATCCGTATGTGGCATACGCCCCATCACTTACGGTCGATGCCTCTAGTCTACTGGACCCATCAACGTGGTTAAACGACCACTCTTTGGGTCAAGATGTATTCCTTTCGACTTAGCTCGCTCAATTTAAGAGTTTGACATTCGGCTTTGTGTGTAACCTTTTATATATGAAGCATTACTTTGCGCTCAGAACCCTCGCTCGCACTTGAATTCGTCTATCCAGCGCTTTTCCACGTCTCCCTTGAGAAGCACGATGATCGAAAGATGACCATCTACCATCTCTAGCCCATCGGCCTCCTCTCCAGGTTTTGCTGCAGCACTTTGGCATAAATCGGCAAGGGTCATCTTCTTGCCGATCTTGAGAAGCCGTTTTCGCTTCGTCTGGGCATAAAGCGATAAACTCGGGACGATGTATTCACCAGTGACGTCCCAACCAGGCCTTGCGCCTGCTGGAGGGAACATGACATCGAGATGCTCTGTGAATACGGAATGCTCATCGAATGCGGATATGATATCCGATTGTGAGTATTGTGGATAGAGAAAGATGACGGGAAGTGTTAAGTTTGGAGGGTCGTCTGCTGAGAGAACGGGTCGCATGTCGCTGGAGGTATCTCCACCGGGTGAAGATACAATAATGATGTTGCGGATCTTAAAGCACGGAGTTAGGTACTTGTGATGTGCTTAATGTGGAGACATACCTTTAATGCTTTGCTTAATCTTTGCTCTTCCCTCTTTTGAGCTTGGAGCTTTTGCACTTTTAGACGTTCCCGTTCTTCTTGTTTCTCTTTGAGGTTTTTTGCTTTTGACAACGCAGATATCAAGCCGGAGCTCTCTGGGTCCACCAGTAGGCCACGTTCACAACAATCGATTGCTTCAAGGGGTCTCTCTAAAGCAATCAATGCCAATGCCGAGCGGTAAAGAGCCTTCAGGGATGTCATATTGGATGATAAAACCTTTGAACAGTCTCTTAATACTGATCCATAGTTCTCTAGATGGCGTTTAGTGCTACGACGCAAGACCTTTCGCTGACTCACTTAGTTCCAAGTTGCACACGGCTCTATTAAGAAGGAGTGACTCGATTAGAGCCTGGTCAGTTGGTTTTGAATCGATTGCTTGATTGTAGAATCCCAGGGCTTCGCGATACCGTTTAGCTTTGACATAATCGTTCCCCTGAGCCTTGAAATTGCCAGCGATTTCTGGCTTTGATGATCAGATGTCAGATGAAATAACCGTCTGTTTGTAGGGTGCCACCTACCATCGGGAGTGCCGTCGTGAATTAGAGCTTGCAAAGCATCCAACGCCTCGTTTTGGTTCGAAGCATCTTCCGAGAGACTGGTCATGAAGAGAGGAACTGAATCAAACTCTTTTAGCTTTGATTGCACATTTCGGTTGGCTGGCTGAGGAAGGGTATTCATCCTGGGTGGCAGAAGGGATCAACAATAGTTTGGCTCTCCGCCACTTCGTCCGCTCATTCTCGATAGCTTCACAATTACGTCTACTGCTTAGTATAGGAACTCGATAATTATTAGAAAAACAACCACAGTTCTTCACAACATGATCACTATAGCCCTACTCCTGCTCTGCACCGTACCCACTAGCTTGGCGCACCGTTATGCACTCCAAGACGAAACTATCGGCCACAAGTTCTTCTATGATTTCGAACACGAGGCCATCAATGACCCTACTCACGGTCGAGTAGAGTAAGCAAGCCTCCGTGCATCACCCAACCGTCCCAACTCACATGAGTTTCTAGCTACGTAGACGAGGCAACTGCACGGGTGTTTAATCTTTCCTATGCGTCTGATGATCGTTTCATCCTACGTGGGGACCACACTTCCCGCCTCTCGTCTTACGACAAAGGTCGAAAGTCCGTTAGGCTACTATCCAAAAAGGCATACTCGCATGGCACCGTCATAGTTGCGGATATCTCGCATATGCCCACAGGCTGTGGCACTTGGCCAGCCCTATGGAGCGTCGGGGACAGTAAGCACATTAAAATACCCTTTGATACTGTACTGACCTATTCTAGACTGGCCACGTTAGTATTTTAATTGATGATTATGCTCACAAAATTGACCGTCTTACCAAGATGGCGGCGAAATCGACATTATTGAAGGGGTCAACAACAGGTCTCCCAACCTCGTCTCCCTTCATAGCAGTGAGAATTGTCGACAACCTTCCACTCGAAGGCAGAAAGGGTGAGAGAACACGTCCCACTTTGGCTTTGAAATGCTCACACCAAATAGAACACCAGTAACAAACGACTGCAATGCAAATGTCAACTTCAATACGGGATGTGGTGTGAAAATCGATAATGACCTCTCTTATGGTGCTCCGTTCAATGAAGTTGGTGGTGGTTGGTGGGTGAAATTCTCTGCTACCCTCACAGTCTTAGCTGAAAAGGAATGGTCAGGTATGCTCTCGAACGCACCACCCACGAGATCAAGGCATGGTTTTGGGCAAGAAACGATCCAGATGTTCCTCAAGATGTTCAAAGGAGTCATCATCATTCTCGTGGACTACTTCAAGCACCTATAATTGGGGAATTGGGACAAGGAGGAGGGCATCACCCGGATACGCTTCTAATCGACACTTCGAAATGGGGTGTCCCAGATGTTCGCTTTGTCAACGACGAGTGTGATATTCCTGGCCATTTCAAGCGGCAGAAAATCGTCATCAATCTCACCTTTTGTACGTGCTCAGCCTCTTCGTGGTGTGTAGATACTGATTCGATTTAGGCGGTGATTGGGCTGGCGAGTACTTCGCATACGCAAGCTCGGGCTGCCCTAGCACCTGTAACGGTATGTGTCTTTGTCGATCGGGATCTCCTCAACCTCTAATGTCACCCTCTTTCATGATAACCGGAGTAGACTTTGTCGATTCAAATCCAGAGGCATTTGTTGAAGCTTATTGGGACATTAGTTCCATTCGTGTCTATGGTTTACCAGCGGAAAATGAGCGACAGGAGGACGGCATAGTGGGTATTTAAGGCCCATTGCCCGAACACTCGACTATCCTTATTTCTGCATGCAGCTATCTACATTATCGATTAGATACTATACCTAATTATCCCGTACTCGTGTTCATAGCCTCTGGGTTTACGATAGAATTTGCCACTCCACCAGTTGGATCTTGCTACAATCTCTATTCGTGATTATGTTTGGGTCCATGAGTTCCTTAATGAAAGATTAGACGAGTGAGTCGTCGTGTACAGAATATTAAAAATGGATCCATATATCCGGTGTGATATCACCATGAGCTCTTGAACCTTTCCATGTCGCGGACCATTCGTGGGCTCAATGCAGCACTAAACTCATCCGGAAGGTACCCATTCAAGAATCCGGAGCTCGAAGTAGACTATCTCGTAATTGGAGGAGGTTCGTCCCTACGCATACACTTTCGATAAAGGTTCGAAGAACTCAACAATCTCATCAGGCGTTGTGGGTCTCGCCATAGCAAGAGCTCTTACTCTGAATAGACCAGAGAAATCTGTATATCTGGTTGAACGACATTCTCGTGTGGGCGAAGAGACAAGGTACCTCGCGATGCCTTGATTGCTCCTCAACTGACCCGTTTCCTAAACAGTTCACGAAACTCAGAAGTCATCCACGGCGGTAAGCCATCTAATTGATTTCATGCTCTGCAATTAACAACACCCTCCAGGTTTCTACTATCCGGAGAGCTCGTTAAAGATCAGACTATGTATTCGCGGTCGTCACTTGCTCTACAAATATTGCGAAGACCATGCAGTCCCTTATAAGAAGACAGGGAAGCTCGTAGTTGGCCTCGAACACCAGCAAGCCTACCTGAAGAATCTCCTTGCGAAGACAAAGACCCTCCAACGGCCGACGCAGCCATCGAGTGGCACTGATACATACGCTCCAGCCGTACCGGCCAAGTTACTCACTGGTGAAGAAGCGAGAGAATTGGAGCCCGATTTATCCCCTGACATCAAGCTCGCACTACTGAGCAGCGAGACCGGAATAGTAGATTCGCACACATTGATGGAGTCCATGGAGAGGGATATCTCTGAAAGCGGATCAGGTTCTGTCGTTTGTGGGACCAATGTCGTGAGAGTGGACCCAGCCAAGGATGGTTGGGTGGTACAAATGAGTACAGCACCACAGGACGGTCAAGAAGGTGCTACATCTGAAACGGATTCTGTTTTTGCCAAGACACTCATCAATTCCACCGGCCTGTCTGGGCCATTCGTTCTTAATTCCCTTCGGCGCGGTTTGAAACCACAACCAAAACCTGTGGTAATGTGGTATGCAAAAGGTTCCTATGCATCATATCGTGGACCAGGGGTATCAAACGTGAAGCACCTACTCTACCCTGTACCGGAAATTGGCGCAAAGCAACATGGGTTCACCAGCCTCGGCACACATCTTACACTGGATCTTGGAGGAAATATCAAATTTGGCCCTGATATAGAGTGGATCGAACCAAAGGCTTTGCACGACGTCGACCCAAAAGCCACAGTAATCTCTGACGAAGAAGCAATCGACTTTTGGGCGGATCATCTTGTCGCATCCTCAGAACAGGTGCCGTCGATGTGTGCCGCTGTGCAGAAGTACCTACCAGGAGTAACTTTAGAAGGACTTCAGCCTGATTACGTCGGAATACGACCCAAACTGGGGCCTCCCGAGTCAGGCTTTCAAGACTTCGTATTTATAAAGGAACGATCCGGGAAATACTTAGGAGGCCCTATGTCTGAAGATGAAGGGGGGATAATGATCACCCTTCTCGGAATCGAGAGCCCTGGATTAACTAGCTCACTGGCCATTGCTGAGATGGTAGAGCAAGAAATGCTTCCCAGTACTTGATTTCAATGTTTTCATATAAATATAGATTATACTTGACAAACTTGACAACAGAACTAGCCTCCAAATATCATATCGTTGCCTCTTGTGACCATGCTATGACATCTTCAATGGTTAACGATGGCATCGACGTGGTTGGGCCAGAAGAGGCCATGCCGGTTTTGAGATCCGCAGACTCTCCCTCGATCATCAGATCCCGGGGTGTAGAATCTGACACAGACTATTGTACGGTTGGTTGAGATCAGTTCTACGACTCTATTGATGTGAAGAAAGACCCACTGGTAGAAGTGTCGAAGCTTTTGCTCGTAAATCAGCCAATGTTTTCTCGAGCTCATCACATTTACTAAAGTATATAATCAGGGTTTCATGCGGGAATCTTGGAAGATTGGCACATACCCGTGAATCATCCTTGTCTCTTCTCGACGAGTTTCGATCTGACGCTGCATCATGGACTCGAGGGTCATCCGTGCTTGTATCGGTCGAAACTCATTCACCATCCATCCCAAATTGAGAACCAAAGTACGAATCCATAAGATGGTGGCTTCCCAGTTTAACGGCGGGGGCCACTCGACGTTCCCATTCATTCCTGACGGGTCTCCTCCGGCATCTAGTCTCGAAGGTGAAGGGGGTCGGTGATAGCCTGATGGGACAGGTTCCAAGACGTCGGAGAGTAGTTTGTGGTATGCATTCAGGAGGGAGACCAAAAGTTGCCGAAGCTGTGGTCTCCGATCTGTCCCAGGCTCTAAATTATGTAGTTTGTCGAGACCAGGTGGGAATACCTGGGTAATTTCGTTGGTCTGTACACTCGATTCAGACACTGCATAGACAACCTTGCCACTAAAGCGTCAGACGAACCGGATAAAGTTCCCCAAAAGATGAATATTCTTCTTGTTCCAAGACCCAGTCTAAACGCGGAGGCTCAAGCTCCAGAAGAGGGAATGATGGTAGGAGAGTTTCCTCCGATAATAGGGCCTCCTGATCGACGTTCTCTTCGTCATCTTTCTGGTCCCTAGTCCTAATCCATTCCTCTGATATTAAATGAGTGGTTATGCGCGGTATTCCAAAGGGGAGGCCTACCTCCATGTCCAAGTTTCTCCTTCAAAACACCCAGTAATCGTAGGTTTTCAGGAGTATAGCGCATCCAATACGCAGGAGGCGTTGGAAATGGGTTCTTTACCTCTTGTTGCTCCGCTGCGATGGCTGCATCTGCGTCGTCCATGGGGTATTGATTCTAAAGTTGTAGCGATACAATACTTCTTGGGTGTACTAAGCTCTGAGGACGAAGTTAGAGACGCAGTGGGCCTTTTCGTTTGAGATTGCTAGATGTGGTGGAGACCAGCCAGCAGAAGAAAGGCACACAATGTCGACCGAAGAGTCACTTTCAAGTCTATTTAGGAAGGGATTCTTGGACACTGCGTGCTAAATGGTCAGAGCGAATTGAACTTTTGTTTCAAGACCTAGTAGAACAAATTATCTATCTATGTAGTGCCGCCATTCACCCCTTTTGTATTCCATTCCTCATACCACTTCTCCCATTCCTCGGTGGCGGTCTGGAGCTCCTTCGCCCCTTCTCCCTCCCCAACTTCAGGTCCACCTTCAGCTTTTCCGTACACATCTTGGACTAAGCCCTTTTTCAGGAATGGTATTAAGATCCTGGTAAGTGCTTTGCCAACGGCGAGTAGTACACTACGTTCAATCTCCTGCTTTGCCTTGGCATCTTCCCCCATAACAAAGCTCTGCCTAGGGCTTGCCGCGTGTTTCCGCGATGTTATTGATGATGAGCGTTGGAGGGTAGGGGACATTGCCGTCCCTGATGGCTCAGCAGTTGTTGGAGTGGATACACCTGATCCAGATCCTATAAATGATCTACGGCTTGGGGACATTGCTGACATCATCTCTGAGTTGCGCTTTTCAAAGCTCATTCGAGTTGTAGGAGATGTCGGCGATGATGAAGCACGGGAGTAATCGAGAAATAGCTGGATAGATATCGCGAGAGATTGACACAAGGCGTTGTATATGGATGGTAGTAGAGATACGATGGGAAGTAGGCGTAAAGAGTTTAGCATGGTGAGATACGAATTGAGGAATGTCGCCAAAAGCGGCGAAAATGTGAGAACTTGGGGTGGTGGAAGATGGGTCTGGGATGTGGAACGATCCACCTCTAGTGAATCTGGAATTTGGGGTATGGAAGGTACATTGCGTCCTGGCAGTGATGTTGATGAGGTGCCAGTTGCAACGAGCCAGCTAGACGGAGGAATGCCATTTTTCTCATTGTCGGATATGGATGAGGCGAATAAAGTGGCCGCATTTTCCATCGAATTGGCAATATATCCTAGAACAGCCGCCTCAAATGGCGAGGCTAGTAGCGGACGAAACTCAAGCCCTACTCTCGCAAAGGAGGTCCCGCAATAGTTGAGCTGTGTGAGCAAGGATGGCAGAGACCCGAAATCGTCAACTTGTGAGAGGTTGGATGATAATGTTGATATGAGATGGGTTATTTGGTTGTTGGTGAACATTGAGAGAAGGAACCGGAGTTCCTCGACCATGTCGGGAGACGCTGGTTCTTGTGAATGCGAGTATTGAGCATGATCTAAAAAGATGGTAGTATACGCCGTAACAACGTCGTAGACACCCTCCCTGAAGACATCGATGTACCCTCGGAGATACTTTACGACATCTTTCGTGCTCCCTTGATTGGATTCATTCGTGCTATGTTGTTCATCCAGATAGGCAGCACGACAGCATAGAAAGAGGACGGCTAACTCCTCTTCTTGCCAGCCACCCATTTTTCTGAGAAAACCCACGGCCTTGTACAACACCGGGAGCTTGGATCTTCCTTTGAGCGTTTCTATGAGTCCACCCAGTAAAAGGCGGACGCTTCCTTGTACTTCTTTCTGTAGGCTTTTTAGGACGCCGGAGGCTCCAGTGTCACCGTCTGCCTCCCTGAATTGCTTCCACAGTGTTTCTGCATGGAGGGAAAGATCCAGGGCATCTTGATACTGTCCGTTTCTGGAGCAAGTATCAATCAATGCTGGAATTTCCAGCAGATCGATCAGTTTCTCCTGCTGCTCGAGGACCAATCCTGCTTTTCGCCGCTCTTCCAGAATAGGCTTTGTCGTCTTTGTAAAGTTTTGAGTCGCAGTGTTTAAGGTTGGTAGAGTGTCGAGGAGGGAGTCTAGTGATGATGATAGTGTATTGAAGGATGCTGAGAGTGTGCTCGAGGTATTATGGAGCAAGAGAAATGTCGAATTGGAGGCATGGCATAGACTGGTGAGTTCGGAGGTTAGAAGAGAAGTTTCCGATGAAAGTACGGAGGGTGATGAAAGAAGGTCAGACAGCGAGCCAAACGGCCTGATTAAAGTATCGATGGAACCCATTTCCTGCTCAGAAAAGCTATTCGTCGTAGATGCAGGCACATTGGACAGCCCGGCCATGATTGTTGCTCTTGACGTGTTAAAACGTGGTCGAGTTCGAGAGCCAATCGCTCTGCCTCCAACATAGTGGATGTCTACTTTGGAAATAGTCAGGCGGCTCATGATTCACGCTGAACAATGGATCATCTATTCAACCAATCAACAGACTCTCGCGTATGTACTCCAGCTTCTAGCGAAAACACCAACTTCCAGACCCGTTTCACATCCCAGGCACCAGAATCCCTTTCTTTACCTCTTATCCTATCAATTAAAAGCCTCCAACTAGGATCCAAACCGACCCACCAACCTTCTTTCACCGCACAGCGCAACTCACCAATCCCACACACAGTAGCGGCCATCCAAATGAGTAGCAATTTCACTCTAAAGTCACCTCCAAAAGTGCCACATCCCCAAGGAGGGACCACAACGATGGAACGATGTCCGTTGGCCTTTGAACGGAGGGCCAGGGCACTGAATCCACTCATAAGCTTATGCATCTCTCTGAGGATATTTGCAGCTTCTGCATCTTTTCCGTGTTTGTCTTCATCCATCTCGAGTGCGTCTATAAACAGGTAACTGCGCCCAGTTCTACCTTGCAGTATCCTTTCAGAAGGGGAATAGAGTTGACGCAGTCGCGCGGATCGAAGATGACCTGTAAAATGACCATATATTTCCGTGTCTCCAGATATAAGGAGGCTCTGTGTGGCCGATAGTGTCTGTGTGAGCAGGACGGCTGGCAATAAAGCAGGGCACGCCCCAAACACTCGCTCTTCTTGAGTACCTGCATTAATTATATGAGCAAACTCTCAGCCTCATTTGCAGTAGAATGTTCACCTGCGGGTCCAAATCCGATATCCTTGTTTGCGGATACCAATTGGCAAATTTCCTCTCGTTGTTGGTTGGGGACATCATTTGGACGAGAGGAAAAGCACGTTTCGTGATTGTCGTCCTCTTCTTCCAGCAGGAAGATCTCCAGTGGAATCAACGGTAGGGAAGCAGATGCCATCCAAACGTGGAGAGAGGCTTCTGGGTCTAGGCTGGTGGAACCATCCCCTTGATATGAGTACTTGGCATCGAATAATGAGAATTCGACGCTTGATACTCCACTGACATTTTCACCAGGACATGGAGTAGGTTTCGACAGGAGACTTGCTTCCAGGTATGAAATAAGGACGCGAATGTACGCAATTTTGATGTTTCGGTCTCCTTTTCCATCATCAGCGAACCACGTTTTCAGATTTGGACCGTCCCAAGTCATCCATGGTGGTTTCGGAAAGGTTCCCAGAAACATGTGACATATTAGACAGGTTAATTGGGAGTCACTCAGCGTCACCTTTGATAGAAATGTTTCTGGACTTTGCGGTTCAGGAAGTACTTGGAGCGAGCCAAGACTGCCGTCAGGAAATAGTTCCTTCATATCGAGCGAGGCTCTAATCATTGGATCAATCAATTGAGCCAATTGATTAGTTGAGACAGATTCCAGTAGAAGTGAGAGATCTTGCGAGCCTCGACCGGTCAAAGAGTAGTAAATAGTCTCTACTGCGTCGGTGAATTTGTTGACGCGGTCCTGTGCATCGCTCGATTGGTTATCTAGGATGATTGGTTCCAGTAACGCTGTAAGAAAGTCCCAGTATGGCACTAAGGCTTCGTCCGAATCCAGGATAGACAATGGATCGGCGATTCTGGATTCGACATGGCTAGGTAGCTTAATCATCGTATACCGCAATACTTCGCGTGAAAGGAGAGTTCACAGGATATGCCGGCGCTAGAAAGGAAGTACGAGAGCCGTTGTGGCGATAAGGCACCCATGGGGACTCTTTTCAAACTCCGGAGCAGAGCCATTGAAATCCGCTAAAGGATGACAAAGATCCGAAAGCTTGCTTGCGATCGTAATGACGTTGGGATTGGCTGGCTAGAAGTATCGATGACTAAGTGCCGCCAATCAAGGACTAGCCTCTTCCTTCCCTTTTAATTCCTCGACTTTGCGCGCTTCGGCTCTGCATCCAGCCATGTCTACAGATTATAATTCTCATTATGCTCCTGATGATATCAGCAAACTCTCCGTAAGACCGTTATCACCATTTCGCTTATCCTAACTCTTGGAGTAGGCGGATATCATTCACGCAGAACTGGTTGAACGAAGCCTTAAGGATAAAAGATTGCATCCCCTTCTACCCTTGCTTGGAGTTAACAACCCAAACGTCTCAGATGAGAGCAATGTATCCGAAGACGTGCCTGCCACCCCTGAGCAAAAGGGGACTCAAAGTGTTGAAACCAAACCCTTCGACTTCCCTAATGACAAAGGAGAAACATATTCGCTGGAAGATTGGGAAGTACATGCTGTGACTAGCCCAAAACGGTTCAAGAACTGGGTGGCTCTCGTGGATTATGAGCCTGCACATATCCTTGTTGTAAGGAGCATACGTGGAGTAAAGGCGGTAGTCAATTGGGCCCGTTTAGTTGGCCGAAAAGTTCGAGGGGCCGGATTCAGACATACCTGGAGGTAAGACTGAGATAATCTTCACTGGACGGCATCTCACACGAGTACAGTCCTTTATATTCCTCATCAGAGGATGTGATAGTAACCTTTATCCCTCCTGATTTATGTGCCGAGCTCCCCTATGAGGACCCTCCAGCCGACTGGCACAGCGAACTTCAAGGTGTCAGCATCGTCGAGTTTGTCAACGATCTTAAGCCTGGCCTGGATCATGCTTTTGCCAAAGTTATGGCTGGTACGACCAACAATCAGTTCCGCAAGTGGTGCCATACTACCCGCTCTTGGGCTCTTCCATTCAATACCGTGGTTTTGGCAGTGACCTTTGGTGGAACAAACGCGACTATATGTCATGGTGCTGGCCTTCGCACTTCCACATTGTCCGATCTGGTTCTGGAAGTCTGCTATGTCGATGTACATGGAAATGAACAATGCGTCCGGGATCCTGTAGAGTTGAAGGCGGCTAGTGGCTGCTTTGGCATGCTGGGAATTGTGACCTCGGTCACGATTCAAATGGAGCGCATGACGGTGGCAGAAATGCGGCCAATGCAGGTTCCAGTGGTCCTTGCCATTCCCCCACCCAAAGGCTTCCCAATCCCCAGTATCATCCAGCAACAGATTCGGGAGGCGAATATCACAGAAGCGGATATAGAGAACGCGAGATTGGAGTGGATTAGACGATGTGAAGAGGACCATTTCCATGAATGGTTCTGGTTCCCTTTCCAGAAGAACGCTTGGGTTAACACATGGAAACGTCAGTAATCTCACTTGTTCTGGTAAAATAGTGACACTGTCTCACAGGTCGTGAATGGAAACCCGAGGACGCTTCGTTACCCAGATTTCCGGAGTTTGGAATCAAGGAGTACGAGGGTGCCCAAACTCATAGCGCATTTGCCGCATCTATAGCCGGATTCAAGTGGCTATCACCAAAACAACAAGCTTACTCTTTCGGATTGTCATCGTTAGCGTCCCTGCCGAATATCTCAGCGGACCAGCCTTCGATGACCACGTATATCAGCGAAGGGCTGCACTTCAGAGGAGGAAGCCGTTAGTTTCCCATCTTAATCTCCGATTTCAAGATGTTTACCTCTTCAACAGAAAACTTTCCCTTCTGGGGAATGGAATGGGAACTCCCTATACGCCACATCGACGGGAGACGTGACTACGCGGCGATACAGCGTGCATGGTCAGTGTGTATCTTTCCTCGTTTCACGGGTTCTTATATGCCTCAGGTGGGATGGGATTGCTGCCATCTACTCTAGGCCTGATGTTCCGGTACGCGCCGCTTTGGAAATGCGCTTAACTGGTGGATCTTCGGTTGTGCTTGCACCCCAACGGGGCAACGAATCAACTGCGTCCATCGAGGTGTTCACCACACTTACTACCCCTCCTGAGGAGTGGCGATCATTCAGGCAGCTTGTTGTAGACCATTGGACGTCCTATTCGGACGAAGATGGCAAGTTTCTCAACGCGAGACCACACTGGGCAAAACATTGGTGGGATCTGGAAGTTCGCGGAAAGCCAATTCAAGAGTATGTGAAGGAAACTGCGTATAAGGAATCCTTTGCAGAGTTCAGGGATCTGTTTACCAAGATCGTGGAGCAGAGAGGTGGCACTGTCGAGGATACGAGAAAGATGTTCAACACAGAGCTGATCGGCCGTCTGATATTCGACTGAGCGGGCTGGATAACCAATGGCTGCCAATACGGCTTTGTGAGGACATATATTATGTAGCAATTGGCGAATTCCAGTATCACACAATAACAACATGTTTGGCAGGCGATGTCCGTCTATTTCCGCCAAGAAATTTGGTATAATAGTACACTTGCATTATTTGCCTTTGAGATATTTGCATTTGGATAAATTTGATTGGAATCGAGCCTTCCTTGCCCTCCAATGTGTGTTAATTGTCCGTTGATCGCAATTACTTTACATTTCGGGGGCTCCACTATAGCTGCTGTTACTCATATGTCCTCCATAAGGGTTCATGTTCATCTGGTTGCTGACGGGTGTTGGATTGTATCCAGTGACGCCAGAGTTTGAGTGGGAGTGCGTGTACTGCTGCTGGAACGAAGGGCTGGAACTATATGACTAATTAGCTTTGTCGTGGGACCATGAATTCCAAACTTACCCCATTGCTCCAGGTGGCGGTGTGTATGTGTAGGCGTTTACAGGGCCAGGTCCTGGAGGCGGTGGCGTATAGATAGACGAGAATGCCCCGGCACTTGGTGCAGGTGTGTGGCCCATAGGCGGAGGAGACCATGGTGAACCGGCGTAACCCACAGCAGGCCCATGGGTAGCGCCATTCAGACTGACTTGGTGCATGCTCGGACCGTGGCCATAATCGCTTGACAATCCATTGCTGAAGGGGCTGTTCGTCCGACTTCGGAACCCGACTGCAGCGGGGTCAAAGCTGGCCGGAACAGGACTTCCTGGTGGTATGGCTTTGGAGAATTCTGCGGAAGGTGGCATGGACTTGTTGGATTGACGTCTCATGAGGAAGATGCCTAGGCAGATGATGAGCCCGAGGCCGACTACGCCTCCCACTGACCCTCCCACGATTGCGCCGATGTCTTTATTGGACGAACCAGTGTCCGGAGGAGGCGCCGATTCGCTCGGGGAGGCGGATGAGCTGGGGGACGTTGACGATGCGGATGCCGTTGAAGAGCTTGGTGGGGTGCTAGAGGCAGAGCTAGAGCCTCCAACGGAAGATTCTGGCTGGGTGGCTGCTGCTTGTGCTAGCGAAGGATCAAATACGTCCGTGCCGACGACGTTGAGGTATGCCCAGGCAGGAATGGCCGTGGCCCCTGGGATGGCTCGAGGGTAGGAGGAAATTGAAACGACTGCATCGGTGCATTGGCCTCTCCATGTGGACCACCTAAAGGACTTTAGAAACGGTGACAGTAGCAATATGGGAGCTGAAACTCACGTTACGATTTGCTGACCCTGACATCTACCACAGGCCGACATTAGTTGGTAGGCGACAGTTGAACAAGAGCACTGGTTTGCAGTGGCGGCGGTCGGTGGAGTGTAATATCTTAACGTGAAAAGGTTAGGACGGGTCTGATCCTAGATATGAGAGACTGACTGGCTGTTTTGCAGTGCAGGTACATTCCATTCTGAGTAACTCGTTTTAGTAAGTCGAAATCCGAGTGAAAGGGTCGCTTACGGCCATTGGCGCACGGTGCTAACAGATAGGCGGCCACTAGCAGCGACAGTTAGAAGGGATGAACGTTATCAGGCTTAGTAACTACCTTGACAAGGAGATTGCTGTCTGGAGTTGAACGACTGCGGTTTTTGTTTAGCCACTGGTTGGAAGAAGTAAATTTGCACATAAAAATACGTACCCAATCCCAAGCAGCAAGACAAGTTGCATTTGTCTGATAGGACACAGTCGGTAAGTTGAGAGCTTCTCCAACGCCAAAGGGAGCCTTCGGAAGTTGAACACTTACAGTCTGCGCCCGAACGCCGGTTAATGGAGCAACGATGGCAGTCCATAAGAACGCTTTGATAAACAGCGCGAGCATCCTTCCCGTTTCGTTAAAGTACCAAAATACACAATCGCGGGGTGGTCCAAGGATTGCGAGATCAGCGTCAAAGCGATGCAGGCCGACCCATGAGAAGAAGCGCGGCTGTACTTCACCCGAAATTTTCAATTTCTTGTTTAGTTTTGGTACGCCCTTGCATAGCCCCGTTCGGCCCGTTCGTGTGTCTTATATATTGGGTCACAGGTGGAACGAGCCTCTGGACTCGACTTCATTCAGCAATCGACTACGAATAATGTCTGGAAGACAAGGTGGAAAATTAAAGCCGTTAAAGGTCTGCATACTGTGAAATTTAGAGGAGAAATCTGGGATGGTTGACCATGTTGCAACATTGCAGGCGCCGAAGAAGAAGGCGGAGGAGGTTGGTTCTAGCAGATCAGCAAGATATTCTGTAGATTAACGATTACAAAAGCTAGGTGAAGAGGACCTGGCTCTAAAGGCCAAGCAGAAGAAGGATGCCGCCGAGCTCAAGGCAGCCCAGCAACGGTGAGATATACACATTCTTCCTCAATTTATCGCGAATACTGACAAGTATGGTGATAGTGCTTCGGCAGGTTTGTATCTCGTCCTCTGAATCAGCTCGTACTAATTCTAGCCCTATTCAGGAGGACCTATGGGTGGCGGTGGAATCAAGAAGTAAGCTAGTTCATCGCTTTGCGATTCTATTTACTAATTTCTGGGCATCAGATCTGGAAAGAAATAGATGCGCTCCGTTTGGTAGTTCACCGACACCATCGATATGTCTATATGGTCAATGTTCTATGCACAGCAAATAATGATATTCATATGGTTAAATAAATGGACGATGAGAGTCAGCCCACCAATCTCACAAGCACCATATCTAGCATCGAGAAGTCATGCGAGTTAGTCAAGACGCCGAATTGTAGTTGAAGGTAAAAGCCGGAATATGGCTATAAAGATTACTGCGAGATTCCGGATGGTTATTCAACCACCTCACGAGCCTTGCATGGTGTAAACCACCCAGGCAAAATTCGCCACCGATAGCAGTCGATACCAGCATGTCAATCATTTGAGATACACGGACGTGGGATTGAATCTTGCTGAAACACTCCCTTGTTCTATATTGCGTGTACCTTTTGAGAGTTCCGTTTGAACGGCCTGTGAGATACAAATGGAGGGCGCTAGGGTCACCTAAGCTTATATATTCCACTCTTATCGGGTAGCTTGTCCTTTGGTGGGCGAAATGTTGCCATGAACAAACTTGCTGCCAGCCGCGCCGGACTTATGCGGCCTGCAATCCGCCCCGGCATCACCAAAACACTCTTATATCCTAGAGGATTTGTATTTCAGACATGCAACTATAACACTCGTGAGTTCCGTCCATTTGTAGTCTGCGGAACTGTCGAACAAACGAAAAACCGTTTTCACAGCTGCCAGAGGTCGCGTGTTCAGGTCATTGAAGACCCCTGTAACGTCTCGGAGAACACCGAAACAAGTTGAGGAGCCGCCTATAACGCCACCGGCGCTGTCAAATGAGAATACATGGAACGGTGTATTTCCAGACGCCGATACCAATATGGTAGCAACGTCTGAGTATTCTCAAGAAGGCCTAAGAAAGTTGCTTTCGAATGATACTCTCACGGTTACTCGGTATGGGATTGTTTTCAATGAAATATCCCATCGTGACTGACGCACAACAGACAAATCGAAATGCTGAACATCTTCTTGGGATACGAACAAGCAAATAGATATGCAATAGGTAAGCTCATTTGAATCATTGTGGCGTCTCGAAACTGACTAAACTTCTTTAGTCAATGAACAAGGAGAAACTGTTGGCTTGTGCGTTTTCTTTCGCGCGCGCTTGGAAGAAAAGTGACTAATGACATCTCAGTATTGCGGAGCAGGAAAGAAGCTTCTTATGGACACTCGGGCGTCAAATAATGCGTACCAATAGGCCGGTACGAGCCCTGGTAATGGACACGAGTGGATTCCCTCTACTTTGGGTAATAGCGTAACCCTGTCTATATATTCGGGTGTCTCATGCGTTTACAGGTTCGACGGCCGTTTCAATTCATCAACTCTCGGATGTATGTTCAACGGCGCCCCTTTGACACATCGGACGAGGCTCTTGAGACTTTTGGGGAAGTGCAACAAGTTTGGCATCTCTGGCGGAGGAAATACGACCTGTTCATGAGGTGTGGAACATCCGAACCCTTGCTGTGCTCGGCTGATGCAGATTCTCAGAAAAGAAGGGACCGAGCATTCGGCTCGCGAGGCAGAAACACAGGACCATCACTACACTCAGTTTGCACGCGTAGACGAAGGCTTCCTCTCGTGGCATTTTACCCTGCGCGACCGAACGGGCGAGGAGATTGCCAGCGTCGTAAGAGGCTTTCGAGGTTTTGGCCGGGAGGTAGGCATACCCTCTGCGCACGGAATCCGACTGCTGACCTGTTTCTTCCTTCCACACCCACACGACAGCTATTCACAGATACAGGTATGAGGTCATGGTTTTTTCGGATACTCCAACGCCGTCACTCATGCCACGGGTGACTCGGATAAGGTCAATACACTGTCAGCTTTAAACCGGCACCGATAGAGTTGGGCCCAAATAACCTAATATCGCGACCTGAAACGCGCCATCTGACGATCGACGAACGAGCGGTGAGCCGCATTGCAGATCTCGACCCTGTGCGGGCCCGTGCTGATAGCGCATTCTAGTTGGTTCTTGCCCTGAGCCTCGATATCGATGTAGACTATTTTTCTCGTCATAGTGAAGGGTCAGTTAGAATCCTTCAGGGTTTGAGTTTTGTGCTGAACCCTTTCTTCTCGCCAGCCATACAGGAATTTCACCTTGGTTACTCCTCTTTGGTGGCGGTGGCGATGAATGAGTCTAGCCATGTTTGGGGAATACGGCGCTTCAGCAAGTTTTCCAGTGTCTTGGACCCACGGAAGGTTGAACGGGGCCCCGTGCGTCAAACGCCCGATTCAAATGACACGAGATACGAAGGGGCTTGTAGTTTTAGGCAGAACCATCTACATTCTATAAGGGGTGCGTCAAGCACCAGGTTTTCACTCGATTGTATATTGGTCACGCTCGCCCATGTGCTCAATTGTGAGGGAAGCAGTCAGAATAGAAAAACAACGCAGTGTTCTAAGAAGTATATAATGTGTTTCTTCTATCATTCGGACTAGTTCTTGACAATAAAAGCACCACCCGGACATCAAACAGGGCGACAGGTCCGACTTCAGTTCATTCACAATATGACCAAAAGAAGGCATCCCACAAAGAGGGCTGACTTATCCTCACTGGTAGACTGGGGTGCTGTCAAAATAAATTTAAGGCAATCAAGATGGAGCCGCGGCATGTGCGGTGACGGAAGGACGGAAAGATGTGCCTAGCGGAAACCTTTTTTACGCGTCCGCGACACACTGCAGAAAAGGCACCCATCCCAAATCAGCAGACTGACGGCTCCGATTGTGTCGGTTCTTCGGCGGGACTGTCTTGAGATGGTAGATTTGGTTGAATTGCGGAAGGCTGTTCAACAAGCCTATTCGGTGATTGCTTTTAGGTAAATCCAATCCAGCAATATAGATTGGGAGATATAGTTTCGCATTTGACGTCTGAAATGAGTCTAGCACTGCTGGAATCGAACAACCTCGTGACACATGGGCCATTTCCACCATAGAAAATGATGCAACAGGGACATTGATTATAATCTCGTTTGAATGCGGAGATGGAATCAGCGCCTATTCACGGCCTGGAGCCGTTTATGAGTCTCCTGTGTCGATCAGACGAATATTTAGTCCCTAAGAAACAATTTCTGCTTCATGCGAGCTCCACCTGCTCGTCTTTGACCGTTTTCGTGTTGGGCACGGAGAAAAAGTAGGTTCTAATTAGTTTCGCAATCCCGGAAACATACGCACTTCGATCAATGGTAATATATAAGGTATCCGATGGGGCTTGGATAAAAACCTCTGGCAAGCCACGCTACGCACCACGCAGGCAATTCCAAGACATTTCCTGCAGCGGTCAATGCGTTCGACGTGTACACGTACCCTGGTCTTGGATATTCAAGGGCAAACCGCGTTGACAAAAACGACCGAGGACTTCTATTCACGCGAATTTGTTCCCTATGCTGGATACGACCGGAAGATGCACTGTCCGACTCCCCATCGCAGTCCATCTCGGCTGATTGTTGTAAGTCGGACTTTTGCCGTCTTTCACCATTTCAGCCGCTATCCAGAATGTGTCATGCCTTGGGGAGTTGAAGACGATCATCGACGAAGATCTACTTCTTTGACTTGAAAGCAAGGGCAATGGGTGCTACGGGTTGTCCTTGGAAGGCTGGCCATTGTCTGTTATCCGCTTGACCTCATTCAGGTGTCTGTTTTTATATGTGGGCAACCCTATTCACGAGCAAGGTATCTTTTGCGCTTCAAAAGGCCTGGTCAATGTGCGACGTGTCTTTGCTGTCCACCTCTCGCCATGACGCTGTTCGAATAAGACAAGGAACAGTACCTAGCAGTACCGCTCGATGTTCAACACGCATATAAGTGTGTTTTGCGCAGTTGAGAAACTGTATGACCGGTCGGACTTTGGTTGCCTCCTGTACGTCCGCCTACCGCGCTCGTCAAACATGGCGAGAAATTTGTAGAACCAAATTTTCAAAATTTGGATCTGTGCATAATTTACAGCAACGTGTGTTGTTCATCACAAAAAAAAGGTAACGCTGGTGGAGGAGTGAACCAATGGTTCAGGCCTCTATTCAAATCGCCAATCGTTGGGAGACTGAGCATGTTAGGATCTGCACACCACTCCTCTTCACGGACGTAATGGCCACCAGCAAGACAGAGCTTTAGAGAGCCTGTCTTTAATAGATCCATGTTATCTTAGCCGGTGTCTTTGGTCGTTCAGGGTCGGTATTATCACCATGAAACATCCACAGGTAATATCTTGTGAGCTTACAGTTACGACATTCGTAAATCACGGATTACTTTCAATTTCTCCGGGATCTTAGCTTACTTTCCCCGCGAAGAGAATTCCCCGCATCCGAGGACACAATCAACTGGAACCACCAACGGTAAACACGATGATTTGACGGGTAAATTATGCCACAACCTCATGCATTCCGGTATGGTTTCTCATTGGTGGCTCGACAAACCGCGGCAGGTGATTCTAGGTTGATACTAATGGAGCTATACGCCAAATATATTACATAAAGAGCCTACCCTGCCGTTTATCCCAGAGATGAAGGAGTGGTAACTCTAAACCATGAAACGTACAGCCAGAACTCTGCATACTCCGCTGTGGCAGCAAAAACTCTACTTGGCATAGGTCGGCCCAGTCCGGGCCACAAGGATACAGGAGAAAATAGAAGCAGATGCAATATCCGATGTTCAGCACTGTGACTTGTAGCCCAGAAGATAGCTTCTCGTCTCCACCCTTCTTCATTCAACAGCATTCGTGACAACCCGATATCAAACAGAAACTTCACCGCAAGTCCACTTATAACACTTCCCGAAGGACTAGTCCTAGCAGCGTGCTCGTACTTCGGTAGCGTCTAGCTCTTAAAACCCTCTCTTCGAATCCCCAGGTCGCATCTCTAACTCAAGCTCGCATTCTCCAAAATGAGGTCTACGTTTGCCTTTGCCGCGCTCTTTGCAGCCACAGCTTCTGCTCATACTATCCTCAATGAACTCTACAACGGTGGCACTTCTTATGGACTTCACAACTGCTTGAGGCTGCCCTCCTATGATGGTCCTATAATGGATGTGACAAGTCAGTAAATGCTCATTCTGTGCCCGCCAGGGCTCCCATACCCCATTCCCCATTCTCTATGCTAACTATTGAACGAAATGGTCTGACTATCCTGTATAGGCTCAAGCATGACCTGCAATGGCTCTCCAAATACATTGGATACCGTCTCAACCTCAGTCTGCTCTATTGCAGCTGGCAGTCAAATTGGTCTCCGATGGGGTCATACTTTGACTTCCGGATCTAACGACGTGATCGATGCCTCCCACAAAGGTCCCATCATGGTATTTATGGCTTTAGATTGCACTAGTCACTACCTAACACGCCTCAGGTTTATATGGCTAAAATCAGTAATGCCGGAACTGGAACGCCCCCTAGTACGTAATTCTACTACCAAGATGGTTTATGCCGCAGCTTACATTCTATATCTAGCATCTGGGTGGTTTAAGAGTAAGTCAACGATTAATAAAGTCGCGACCAAGTTTGGCTGACTTGTCTAGTTTACCATGCTGGCTTGTCCAACGGCAAATGGGCAGTCGATACATTGATTGCTAATGGTGGAAAACTCACTGTTACCATCCCCTCTGTAAGCCTTCCTCGTCGCGTACACGCCCTCATAGCTTAAACGAATCACAAGTGCATTCCCGCTGGTCAATACCTCATTCGCGGGGAAATTATTGCTCTCCATGCAGCCTCATCCTACCCTGGTGCACAGCTAGTACGTCCGAGTTATCAATGATGACAACTACTGACCCATTATCTAAATAGTACATGGAGTATGTCTTCTGGTCCCTTCATTCTCGAGCCCCTTCTCACATGCATATAGATGTGGAAACCTCAACGTTACTGGTGGCGGTTCCAAGACCCCAAGCAGCACCGTGTCATTCCCTGGAGCTTATAAGAGCTCGGACCCCGGTATCACATACAACCTGTACAGGTGAGTAGTCACACAAATTTATCGTGCATGGAACGCGGCTCATTGTTTTCTGATAAAGCGGACAAACTTCATATACCATTCCCGGTCCCGGTAAGTGGCAAATCCTTCTCTGTCCAAAAGCGCGACTGACCATCTGCAAATAGCTGTTTTCACTTGCTGATCCTCATATGCATAAGGGAGGGCCACGTGTATATCAGAGTACGAGAATAAATATTGGTCCTGAAAACATAAAATACGACTCGTCGTGAAAGAACCTCTGTAGCGCCCATTATGAGTTTATCGTCCTGGATAGCCACCACCTTGGGGCGTCATTGTAGGACCTTTGCCATATCCAGGTTGCTGTGGGTGACCTCCAGGGCCTTGCTGACCGTATGGCGTATTGCCTACGCGTGCAGGTTCCCCGCGATCCGCATCCACAAACCATTGACATATATGGCATATCCATATTTGTTTCTTGCTGATCGGAAGGAAAGATAGAGGGATGAAGCAGCTACAATTACCGAATACGATTTGTCGTGTGCATGCATAATTTTGGACAGAGACGAAGTCAATAATGTGCGCTAGTAACGGTTGTTTTTGGCTTTACTGACAATTCTAGGTATGTTTTCTTCTTTCCACCGACGATTGAGGCTGCATATGGGTCAGCGTCACTCCACCAGAGATGTCAAGGGGGTGGAAAACGAACCGTTATGACATCTTGGACAGATTCTCGCAACTCCATCATTTGTTTGTTCGAAATCTTCACCACAGCCAACTGAGAGTTCGTTCCGTTTCAGTCCGGAGCTTTCTGGATAGCATTCTCGTCGAGAATTCACCGCTCACCTACAAAGCAAACTTCGAAAATGACCTATCAATACTGATTTCCCAAGTCGCGTTGGATGATTTACTTACACATGATTTAATGTGAATCGTGGAGAAAGCCAAGAACTAGCCAAGGCATAGCCATAAATCATACCTGCGCAGCCCAAGTCGGGCCCGGGGCTCAAGTAGTTTCATGTTTCTTAGGTCTCTCATGATACGCGAGTTATGGAAAACAACATGGTTTCGTGCAGATAGTCAGGGACATATGCATAAAATAAATTCTAGGACGACTACGACCATTACCAGTACTCAATAGGCGTCAAAGACAGTGAGAAAGGGTTAAAAGGAAGGTCCATGCACCGGCCCAGGGCACAGAGGAGGGGGGAAGGGGAGGAAACGACAAGTTTGAAAGGGTAGATAGTATTTGTAGTTATGATACGGTGGACCGGGTCAATTGATTAAAGGTAGGAAACCCACGGGGGCCCCCGCCTTAGGATTTGGAGACCAGATTAGCAGCATGAACTAGAGGCGGGAGTGTTGATGCCTTGGCCAGGTGTAATGGTGTTCGTCTTGGTCTGTGCGCCTCCGGGGGTGGTGGAACCCATCCTGAGATAAAAGGCATTTAGCGTCGAGTCTTCAAAGCACGAGTATCAAACTTACTTGTCTTTGATTTGCTTTGCCATAGTCAAGAAGGCCTGCTCGACATTTGTAGCACTCTTGGCCGATGTCTCCAAGAATGGAATGCTGAGCTGCTCAGCGAATTCCTAACCACCAAGGTCAATAAAAGTTTCAAAATGGAAACGGAATTGTTGTACCTTTGCGACCGAATATTCGACGACCTTCTTGGTAGTCAAATCAGACTTATTTCCCACAAGCAGCTTGTTGACGCCTTCCGAGGCATATCGGTCAATTTCCTGCAACCATTGCTTGACGTTTGTGAAGGTATCTATAGATAAAGTTGGATGAGTGACAACTGAGAGGGAGGAGTTGATGTAAGCACCACTGACCTGTGTCTGTGACGTCGTAGACGACAATGATGCCGTGCGCTCCTCGATAATATGAGGAAGTGATGGTCCTGAAGCGTTCTTGTCCGGCAGTATCCCACTATTCCAGCCGAGAAAAGTCAGCAACACGGTTCTAGCAATAAAAAGACTGTTCGAGAACATGATGGGAAGCCTCGGAACAGGAGCAGAAGACTCTCCACAGCAAAGGCCGCGCAACTTTCTTTGTTGCTGCCCGTTGAGCAGACGCCGAGCCCCGCGGCCGTGAGCCTGAGTTCCCAAAAATAGGGAAAAATACAAGAGAAGAAAAATGAAGAAAATTAAACTGACGATTTGAAGCTTTACGGTCTTTCCTTCGAGCTCAATAGTCCTGATCTTGAAGTCGACGCCAATGGTGGAAATGTACGATTCTGTGTACGTGTCGTCTGCGAACCGGAGCAACAAGCAGGATTTTCCGACTCCAGAGTCGCCGATGAGGAGAAGCTTGAAGAGATAGTCGTATTCGCTCGCGTGCATTTTCGTGAAATTTAAGGTGCGGGTAGGTAAGGGATCAAGGTGACGCTCACAACCGCGCCTAACGAGGATAATTTTGGTTTCGCCACTCCAAGTCAGATACGAATCAAACTGCTGGATATTTCCAGGAAACTGTTCCTGGAATCCTCCGGCACACTCAATTACCGCCAGAATTCCCCCACCTTCGGGTCCTTTAGTATAGTCAGGTTAGATTGGAAGCGTATACGAGTAAAATACACGAATTGAATCTAAAAGAATGCTCTGCTTTAGGGCAGTCCCTCCTCCATGTAGCGCCGGGCAAGATTGCTGGATCGGTACGTGCTCTCCAACTGTGAAATGACTCGCACCTCCTTCATCTCCCGTGCTGTTCCCAACCTTGCTTCCCGAACCTTCTCTAGCTTCGTACCCACTTCCTCTCTATCCTCAAACGATCGTGGTATTGTCTTGTATATAATAGACAGTCTCTCGAGCGTGGGACAAGTCGGCGGTACCCACTGTTTGACCGCTTGTGCACCTCGCGTTAGCACACCCGTTTTTGGCTTAATCGCCAGGGAGTCCAACAGTTTGGAAGGTCCGTGTTGAAGGGTATCGTAACACAGGTAAAGGTCCGTCAGACGGTCCATACTCCTCAGTGCCATGAGAAGGTATGCGTCATTAGCTTTTACATCGAGATAAAGAACGACGGGAGATGGCGCCTTTCCGAACGTTTCCGCGTTCCAGATACGGTCTATCTCGTCATTAGCTGTAGTAGGAGGCATTTGGTTGCCCACAAGCTCGAGGGTGTCTATCGATGGCAGAACAAACCAACAGATGGGCTTATAGTCAGTATGGACCAATGTAAAGTGCGTGACTTGAGCTAGTGTTATTGAGTGTTGCTCCACTTCTGGTGTGTAAAGAGGTGACTCCAAATAAACATACGTCAGGGACTTGAGGTGAGTGCCACTTTCTATCAGCTGCTTCACTGCCCATCTTTGGATACCAAATACTCGAAGCTTCGTAAGATGATCGAGATTGCTAGAGGATGGTCCGATCCAGCTATCTCGTAGAAGTAATATCTCAAGTCTGGAAAGGTTGGGCCATATAACGGCTTCTTGTTCATGAAATCCAGGCCCCAGCGGTCCATAGTCCAAATCCCTCGTTCGTTGAATGAGGGATGATTGGGGCACTAGAGCATTGATTACATAGGAAGACCGGACCATCAATGATCGAAGCTTGTGGGAGGTTGATTCTAACGCTGAGATAATGGTGTTTGTTATGCGGCCTCCAGAACAAGTGTTGACGAACGCGGCCGAGATTAAGTTTGGAAAGGCCAGAGAAAGTCGACCTATGCTCCAGAGTTGATTCCATTCCCTGATATCGAAGACTACACTGCGCCATCGAGGTCCTGATTGGAGAAGAATGTTACAGAAAAACTCGACTGACGTGAGTGAAGCATCGCATTCGATGACCAGATCAAGTGGAACGGCACCAGATCGATCTAGAATCACATTCCACGCCTCTTCATTCCTGCACAGAACGCCACCCCGTGGACGACAATCGATAGCAGCGTGATAAGGAGGTCCAGGAAGAGTAACGGGATGCGGAGTTGAAATAACATGAATGAGACTCCAAAGACGAGGTGTCGTTATCCCTATGTGCCTCCATGATCTACAAATTGCGAGAAAAATCCAGGGCGATTCGGTGTTATCGTGCACATGGCACATCATAATGAGGGCCAAGAGCTCTGACGGGAGACGCAGGATAGGCCCATTGACGTGACCAGATTCAGCGAGGAGCTGCTCAAGATTCTCCTTCCTGGTGATGGTGTCTTTAAGTAAAGATTCGAGATTTGCTTTGACATCTGTATCCGTCGATTTCTCGTATAGATCAATGAGTTCTTCAATCCTAGCGTTGCATTCATTGATCTCTGATCGGTAAGTGCTGCTTAGCTGCCGCGTTTCTTCGAAGGTTTGCTTGGTGGGGATTGTAGCAGGTGGTGATCGGCCAACGACGACAACTTTTTTTGACATATTCTCCCAGATGTTCGATTGAAGCAGTTCTAGTAAGACATAAGCATAAGTAGGCGGTCTCAAAACTACGATTAAACTCACCCCAAAAGAAATTGAGAGTGTTCCTGTCTTAGAAGAGACAAATTAGAACAAAGTATTACAAATAGTAGATGGTTTAAAATGTGCGTCGCAATCCCTGTGAGCTACGGCTTAACCAGGTGATGGTCGGGTCCAACCTCTTTTCAGCCTATATCGTCACTCTGACAGAATTCTATATTTCCGTCCAATTCAAATGTCTAGCTTGCAACGTTAAGCTCATCCCTGTAGGGGCGGTTGTGGCAAAAGCCAGAAGTTTGCCACACCTTGGGTACCATCTGTACTCGACTCGGTTCGTATGGTATATACTTTACGAGGCAAGTCAAGTCAATCCATGTCATTCAAGTGGTCATAATCCACATATGTCGCACCTCAAGCTGATATAGAGTTTCATTCATACTGACGACCGGACTGACAGCCAACATATTTACGGAGCTTGGCCATCTCTATTGATAAGACGCCAATGAGCATAGTATAATTTGGTATTTTAGCACCAGAGAAAGCAGGAAACAGTGCTTGATTATAGGATTTATTACGGGCAAATGCGGCATGCCATCAGTAGCAATTCAATACCTTCACGGTGTATAATGGTAAAGAAACCTACCCGGAACATTTCGCAGATTTAAAGATATACAGGCCGTAATTCTCAGATTCGATCGAACTGCTGTCGGAAACTCACGGAAGGAGTCGCGGATGAATATGCACATTTTCTAGCGAATTCGATTTCCCGTAAACCTGGTCACCAATCTCGCAACTCATAAACGCTATACGAAGTAAGTGAGTGACTAGTCATTATACGAAACTACGAAGGAAGGATTGTACACGGATTATCGAGAGTCTATGTCGCGTGAAGAAGGGAGTGTGATCCTGAAAATTTGTCGTGAAATTCGTGAAATTCGTGATAGTCGTAAAGTTAATAATAATTATAACCCGGCAGAGAGCCTTTTCGAAGCCCTTGGAACTCTTCGGAGTAAAACACCGTAGATTGGGCATAAGTAGGGGGTGGTGAGCGAAGGTCTCCCTGAATAAAAGATCGAGGAGGATGGATGATTATTGTCCCGATGCGTCGTTTGCCGCTATGCGATGGTCCAACACAATTTGAGCGGTGGTCTGAGAGGCCTGGCGGCGGAACTGGGTATCTCGTGACACGAGGGGGGACTATGGGAATATACGCTGACTTGAGCGTGGAAGGAGCACAAGAGGCGGGACTTGTTTCTGCCTGGACTTGGTTGCGCAAGAGACTCTGAGGAGGTGCGTGGATTGGCAATGTCATCGACTCTGGTCTCGAGCCCCACCTTGCCGATGAGGTCTCAAGCTGCAGTGCTACAGAAATATGAATAGGGGATAATCAACTAGGAAGGAGACTTACGGAGGAACATAGGGTGGACACCACTTCTCGGAGGCTTTGGTTGTTCGACAATGGTGACTCCTCGCTCAATGTGGACACGAAGCTTGTTGTCGTTACGCTGGGCTTTCAGCCCCCTCCGCCTCCAGAACATTATGAGGAAGAAAGCGATCAGAAGAACGCTCCCAACGCAGCTCATTACCGCGATCAATAGACGCGTCCGCAACATTGGATCAGCGGCAGAGGCGGGACTCTCATTAAGAATGGCCGTAATATTGGCGACATTTCTAACAACATGAAGTGTCTGAGTTGAGATACAGGTAATCAGTCACAGAGTTAAACTTGACGCAACATGGGGGCGTACCGAAACTTTTGCCAGCGGCATGTAATTCGGGTCGGTTTCCTGTTTCGTGGCACTCGCCATATCGTTATCTCTGTGTTCAATATGATTGTCGTTAAGAACATGATAATTTTTGAGGGAGGGATAGAAACTTACCTCGTCCACAGCTGTAGCTTCATGAAACGTGCAAGGATCGCTGCGTAAGATGTCATTATCAGGGAATAGCCAAGAGTACCGGGGGATGCTTGTTACAGAGCGGAAGGAGGAGAAAAGAGGAGGGGAGGAGAGGGTAGAGGAAAAACAAGGTGAAGATGTTGAGAAAACGCGAGGTGCGCGTTTTAAACATCTACAAAACTGAGTAGTGTTAGCCTCTGACAGCTTTCAATAAGAGAGAGCTTGGTGACCATCCTCCACCCGGACGGCTACTTTCCGAAAGTGACTGGCTACGAGTAGAAATCCTCTTGATACACCACGGGTCTCCAGAGCATCTGGGCCATCTGGAGTTGGGTGAAATATCGAGAATATTTTCCTCCGTTTCCTAGTGTTTGCCTCTGTTCCTGAAGACGGGCTCAGGTCATCGAAGACCGCTTGCCGCGTGTGGTCCTGCATGTAGACAATACACTCGCTAAGGTCGCCCTTGGTTCATAAGATCACATATAACGTATGCCAATTTTTACCACGGGTGTACTCCGATGTTACTTCGACGTTCAGTGGGCGTCTGTAACAAATAAAAGGACCATTCCCATCCTGGCGTCTTGGGTTTCATTGTAAACCACTCTTTCATTCCAGCTAGATATGTTGAACCATAACATATTCTATGATACATAGCGCACAAGACATGCGTGCTGGGAAGTGTATTTAGTAAAAAGGTAGCAAAAGCTGAAGTACTGAAGCATACCGGTCAATTAAAGATTATTCTGTGAATCCATATCTACCAAAAGTAACCTTTGCCACCAGTCTCCGCCATCCTCGTTTCATGCGGAGCTTAGCACCGTCCCAGTTCCGAATCGACGGCCGAGAGTATATAACAAGGGCATCTTCGGGGGAGGTAGGGTCTCTTGGATCGCGGGGTCGTTTATAAAAATCTATAATATAGCGATTGATATGACCGCAACGGTCAATAATCCAGTCCTGGCGTTCATATGGTGGCTTGTGTCTGCAGAAAATAAGTGATATCAATGAATAAGTACAAAAAAGCTCCATGCATAGCATGTTGAACATTCGACATACCCCCAAAAGACTGCCCACATCGCACTGGGACTTCTGTTCTTCTTAAACTTTGCGTATGAAATCAATTTGATTCCTCCACATTTCATGCCTCCACCATGCATTGCTTCCCATGTGATAACTTGCTCCCAAGCCTTTTCCATTGCATGTCGATCACCAGGAATGGCTTCCTTTAGGTGCTCCGTAGCGTAGCCTTTTCCTTTTTGAGCTAGTAACCTCTCCATCTATCAGGGTTTCCCGTGACACAGCGGTCTTTTTGATTCGAGGCCAGACGAAAACCGAGAAACAGGGTCCAAGTTGTTCGACAAAGGGGACGGCCATGAAAAAGAAACTTTATAAAGCGTTCCAAAATACTTGCGAATGAAAATTTTATTTTAGAAGCAGAAACAAAGCTCGCGATTATTAATGCAGAGAGTAGCTTCCCCTCCAAGTTAAGTAAATAAGAGTATTCCTAATCGCTGTCTAATAATTCGTCTAATTCCCTTTCTTCCTCTTCAGTTAGGATTCCAAGCTGGGTAGTGTTCTGCGCTGGTGGAGCATTGGAGGGCGGGTGAAGACCAGGTTTGGCAGAAATAAGATCTTTGGCCAATGTCAGCAATGATAAAGAGACAATTCTAAGTATCCGGACCTTGGAGTTTCCACTTTCTGATTGTCCCATCGAGACTGCCACTAACAACCCACGTTTCAGTCTGCCCCGACCCTGTGTTCGTTTCGCCAGTCGGTTGGCGTCTCCAAATCGCCAATCCGGTAACATCGTGTGAGTGCGCATCCATCGTGCCCAGAAGATCTGCCGACCCTTCGCCCAGGGCGAGAGCAGAAATATCAAAGATCTTGATGTCCTCGCCACTCCCGGTGACGAGATGGGTCGCCTCATCATAGTCATTGAGAACGAGGAGAACACATTTTACGGCCTCGGAGTGCTCTATTAATGCTGGCGACCCGGAGCCATTCTTTTGTTGAACGACTACCGTTTTATCCGTGGATCCTTTCAAGAAGGATTAAATGACAAGAAGTATTCTTATAAGGCAGTCACTCACCACTCCATATCCGCCCATTGTGAATCGACAAGCTGTTGACTCCTGTACGATGATCCTTGAGTTCGGCTCTCTGCGAAGCTCTGCAGGAAGAGCGATCCTCAGAAATATCGAGGTCCCAGCCTTTTATTACTCCCATACTGTCTCCAGTGTACAAAGTCCCCGCAGTAGTGTCATAGCCAATGCATTGTACAGGACGTGTATGTCCAGAAGCGACTCCGGCGAGCTTGATTGTAGGACCCGTTCCGCTATAAATTTCCTTCAAATCCCTGCAAACCTTATTAATGTTACCTCGTGGAAAGCAGTAATACGTATGCATTCACCAGAGGTTTGCTTTCTTATCCGATGATCCACTGACTAAAAGCTGCAAAGAAGGTATCACAAGAAGATCTTTCAAAAAGTCCCAGTGTGCCGATGTGCTGAATAGAGTTTCTTTGGACTGCTAAGATATAAGTCCCTGGTGGTGGGAGGAGAGTGAAATGTAGACCTTTGTGTCCCAGATTTTGATGGTCTGCAAGTATAAGAAATCGATTGCGTCTTCAAAATAGACCGCAAACCTTGTCCCACGAACCAGTGATGAGGTATCGGTTATCGGCTTGGTCCAGGATCTCGAGACAAGTCACTGGACCTGCGTGCCCTCTGTATATCTGCTTCGTCTTCCCTGACTAATACATCAAGTACATCAGGTATATTTCTGGGTGAGAGATTCCGAACGTACGAGAAGAGAAGTCCTGCGCGCTATTGACCCGCTTTCCGCCGTCCAGACATCATCCTCGGTGACCAAAAGAGACAATACTTTGCCTTGGAACTGAATCGCGTCTCCTAGTTGCTTGTTACGCTCCGCTTTACGCGCTCTTTCCTATCGATGTCCTTAGTCATTTTTATCCAATGGGCTGAGGATATGGGTATTCTACCTCAGCACGAGCAAGATCTGCTTCAGTTCGGAAGAAATTATCAGGATTTGAGGTTTGCATCTCGATCACGCTATAGCTAAGAGATCGCCGCCAAGTTCTAAAAGGGGAGTGGCGCTTCGCCACAGAAATCTCATCTTGGTGCCAGTATCGTGCAAATGAACCGCAACGGTGTATTCGTACTGGATGATGTTCTACGAGAGTCTACAAGATGCCAAAAAAGGTTGGTGATTGCACGTCTATTGCGTCTATGTTTACTGGAAGTGCAGACAAAAAGGTAATCCTTGAGAAAGGGAAGGAGTCGTTAATGGAACTAAAGAGCGTCAGGGGAGAGGTCTTCTAATGCAGATGGAGACGGTGAAATGGCACTATAGGTGCTGTATGGAGTATATGGTGTCGCCAGTGGATCGCCACCTTCGGACATTGTATCCGCGCGTTCGTCAAAGTAGTGCTGTGCATGACTACGAGGGGCTTCAAAATGGTCAGTCAAAGATATACGTGAGATCCTAGACAAACGTACTTCTAGGCGTGCGAGGAAGGCGACAAGAAATACCGGTTTGCATAATATGATACGCGACGAGTCCCGTCCTAAATTGACTGAGTACGATTCAAAGCAATATTCAGACGCGAGACTTACCATCCAGTTTGGTGAGAAGCACCAAGACCTGTTCCGTCGTTCCCGTGGAAGAACTCATAGAACCAGACGTAGTCTTTGAAGTAAGGGTCTCTATCCAACTTTGTCAATCCGCCGTTGGTGGCTCGTCGGCCATCCATATCTTTTGCGAAGATGTGGATGATTCGGTGCTGAATCTCTTCAGCCACTTTGTTAAGAGGCATAAAGTCTCCGCTGTTGGTCGGGCACTCGATCTCAAGGTCGTTTCCATAGTACTGGCTGAAGCGTTGAAGGGATTCAATCAGCAAGAAGTTGGTAGCAAGCCAAATGGGACCACGCCTAGATAAAGTCATTAGCAGTGTAATTTACCGACACCTTTCGACGTACCAATTGGAGTTTCCGCCAAACATGCCCGATTTAGAATCTCCGGGCCAATATGCGACCTCGTACTTCTGACCATGAACGGTCATGGAGTACGGGTGATCCTTGTGGTACAGGGACAAACTGCATTTCTATCAGTATTGGGTTCAGAGGACAAGCCCTCACTCACGATCGAATACCATAATCGCTGAGGAATTCTTCCTCATCCAACATGCGCTCAAGCAACTTTACGAGGCGGTCCTTGTCGCAAAGAGCCAAAAGTCGACGATCACCCTTTCCACGTCCCTTCATATTGGCCATATTCCGCTTGGACATTTCTGGTCGGTTTTCAATAAACCAGTCCATTCTCTTCTTGAAACCAGGGAACCGATTGATCGTCGATGGTTCGAGGACGAGAGTGGCATACAAGGGAATCAGCCCCACAAGACTTCGGACTGGAAGTTGCTGAGCATGGTTTCCCCATTGGATTGCGTCGAAATAGAACCCTTCTTCCTCGTTCCACAAGCTGAGTTCATTGTCAGGGTCGGGTTTATAGGTCATGGCGTCTGCAATGAAGATGAAGTGCTATGAAACTACGTCAGCTGAATTCGGAGAATGGTGGTGAAGAATGTCACCTCGAAAAACTTGGAGGCGATGTCTTCGTAAACGGAGTTGTGCTTTGCGAGTTCCAAAGCCATGTTCAACCTGGATACTTGTCAGTAAAAGAAGGGAAATGACATAATGAAGAACCAACATGTTGAGGCAAAAGAATGCCATCCAAGCCGTACCATCTGCCTGGCGCAATACACCGCCGGTAGGGAGGGGCTCTGAGCGATTGAACGCTCCAATATTGTCCAGACCCAAGAAACCACCTTCAAAGACATTGTGTCCTCCTGCATCTTTACGATTCACCCACCAGCTACCAAGGGATCAGTTTAACCGGAAAAAGACCTAGTGGGCAGTGACGACGTACGTAAAGTTTAGGAGCAGCTTTTGGAAGACACGCTCGAGGAATCGTAAATCCTCCTTTCCGTACAATTTACGTTCAATCTTGAACACGCGGAATACCGCCCAAGCGTGAACTGGCGGGTTGACATCGCTAAAGTTCCATTCGTAGGCTGGAATCTGGCCATCTGGTTTCATGTACCATTCCCTTGTAAGCAAATCGAGCTGCTTTTTAGCGAATGCCGGATCGATCATTGCCAGAGGAATGCAGTGGAACGCGGTATCCCAAGCTGCAAAGAATGGATATTCCCATTTGTCGGGCATGGAGAGAACGTCTTCAATGTGAAGATGTTTCCATTCCTATAAACGAATGAGAAGAAGGACAACGAGGTGATAATTGTTCACTGACTTTGTTTCGGATATATTTGCGCTCCGGAGGTGGCGGAGGTTGACCGGAATCCCCTGTGATCCACTGGGTCTGGATGAATTGGTAGTATTGCTTCGACCTAATCATGTCATTAGATAATATATGAGTAGATATGCAAGTAGTACTTACCACATCATGCCGGCCAATGCTTGACGCATGACGGAGCGCAAATCATCCGTAAGGCCACCAGCGGCCAATTTCCCGTAAAACTCATCAGCCTCTTCACGACGTTCGTCAATGATCCCATCAAACGCCTCCTCATCCGTGATACCCGGGTCCGCATCGGGTTTAGCAGGGGTGAGCTTGCAGCGCACGACTACAACGCCACCAGGCGGGACGTTCTCAAAGACGTAATGCGCCGCCGTCTTCGTTCCACGGTTCGCTGGGTTGATAAACTCGCGACCGGCGGGCGGGGAGAGATCCGGCGAGTCCTCTGGAGTGGCAAGCCCCTTGGGGGTGGTATCGCCCTCGTATTTGGCGGATTCTTGCCTCGGCATGGGTGGACGATGCGAGGGAATGACGTGATCGTGGAATGCGTCCTTGGCGTACCCGCTCTCGTTTTGACCATTATACAACCGTTTATAGTTTGTCTCGTTTTCGGTGAAGAGCATGTCGGGGTAGATATTGTCCGCTTCACTTTCGTCGTTGGGGTTGGCTGGGTCAAAAGGAGGAGGGGATGGGAGGCAGTAGAGGTTGGTTCGGATGTTTGTGTGCTTGACCGTGACGGCGCCTGGTGCGGCGAGATAGAGCAGGGGTTTAGGTGGACGAGGGGTGGTCCACGACCAGGTGTTAGGGAACCAGAGTTGAGGGAGGATATGCAGGGTGGCAGGCTCGGGACCGCGGTTGTAAGCGGTGATACGGATGGAGATTGCGTTTGGAGAGTCTTCGTCCTTTGCATACTCGACAAAGACGTCCCAATAACGATCGTCCTCGAACATGTCCGTGTCGAGAATCTCATACTCGTTGACGTCGCGGCCGCGGTTCGAGTTTTCTCGCACGAGTTGCTCGTAGGGATAAGGCCGTTGTGGGTACTTGTAGAGATATTTCATATACGAGTGGGTTGGCGTAGAATCTAGATAATAATATAATTCCTTGACGTCTTCTCCATGATTGCCTTCGTGTCCGGTTACACCAAAGAGGCGTTCCTTGAGGATGGGATCGACTCCGTTCCAAAGTGCCAGGGAGAAGCAGAGATTCTGGTGGTTATCGCTTATTCCAGCGAGACCATCCTCTCCCCAACGATAGGCTCTAGATCTAGCTTGCGAATGAGGGAAATGCGACCAAGCATCACCATTGGACGAATAATCCTCGCGTACAGTAGCCTAGAAACGGTTAAAATCAAGGAATGACCTAGTTGTAGCAAACGCACCCATTGGCGCTCAGAAAGGTAAGGACCCCATTTTTTCCAGTGGCGTTCCTTGCGCTCATCTTGTAACAAACGATGACGTTCGACCGTCTCGTACTCGGCTTTCAGATCCGCAGCGAGCCTTTCACGGTATTTTTTGGGAGTATTTTGCGAAGCTTTGTCGGAGCTGTCGTTGGGAGTGGTCGGGCCGGGTTTATGCTGAGTGTGTTGGACATTTGGGGTGGCCAATGGCTGCTTGGGAATGTTGATCGTGAGTCCGGGATCTGATGGACTGGGTTTCAAATTAGATGAAGACGATGAAGGAGTCCCAAAGATCTTGTTTTGAAGTTTTTTGGCCGACGACATTGTGATGGTAAGAGCCAAGCTTGGAGGAGCAAAAAAGCAGCGCGTGCAACTTGAAAGAAAACACGCGTTTGCAAACGTTTTTCAGGTTTTAAATAATCACGATAAGCCCCACTAATTCCTTGTTCCCTAACGCGTAAAGGTTATAGGGTCTTGTACTTGAAAAGGCAAGATGAGGTCCCACCTTAGTCTGCCTCCCTCGCCACCAAACATAACAGGGACCTCATCACCTTCAGGATTATTGAGCAATTTACGGAAAACTGGGCAATTTTAACGGAGAAACGGTGTTGATTTTAGACTCTTATCAGTACTCCCCATCGAGCTTGGAGAGTCATGTGTCGCGTCGTTCGACATGCAAATGCGCGGCAAATTCCACGTTGAAGAGAAGCTATATCCGAGAATGGAGCATTAGCTAGAAAAGCAGGGTCCCCTTATAAACCTCGGAGGTGGCCAATAGTTTGGTTTGCCGGCAGCTTCGAGAATGTCTCTGATAATTATGCGGAGAAATTCAAATCGATTCAGTCGGCCGTCTATTACTCGAAAAATAGCTTGTCATGGGTCCATTCAGCTCCCGCCGAGGTTTTGTTCCTTGCACCTCCGAGAAAGCTGCGACTCCAAATATCATGCCCCGCACAAACTGCTGGCAGAACGAAAATCCTTCTTCCTTCCCCACCATTCCCATCTCTTTCTCCTATAACGATGTCTAGTCACGTCCAACAAGGAGAAAGTCTCAGCAAGTTAAAGAAGTGAGCAACCGTCCTTTCCTTGCCTTCCTCTCACTTGTTTGAAACATGGTCACTCATATGGTGCGCGCCGCAGGGGTTACAAGCCGGTATTGGTCAAGAGAGGGAACATCTCTTGCGAATACGGATGCATAGGCAACTTTAGATCAGAATGGGATCGACAACAGCATATGATCTATGCACAGTACGTTTCTTTTCCTTCTGACGATCCCCATCGCACATCCTGACTCTTCCCTTTCCCAGTGAGGTTGATGGGGAGGCAACGACGCTTCGAGTAATCAACGAGGCTGTTCGGAACATTGGAAGAAACACTCCTCTCGACACTTACTCTATAAGCACACCTCCAAAGAAGGAAGCGGCGGGCGATTGGACATTTGTTCCACGCGGATCACAGTCGGTCCGGCATAATCCTCAACACCATTCAGATAACCGGTCAACAAAGACATCAGCCAGTGGGTGGCGTACCGGCATCTCCCGGGTGATCAGTTTCAACAGAAAATCCGAACAAACCACGGGCCGCTCTGTGCGCTCCAAGACAATCTCCAACCCAATCCCACATCAGAGCTCACTCGACGCTGCAGAACGCATAGGGACAGATGTCGCCCTTGTTCACCGACCACGCAATCCCGTAGACTCGATGGCCACCTCGAATTCGAACGCATATTCCTCGGGCTCGAGCGGCATCGGCCGACCTGGCACTGGCGCTGTGCAGGATAATCCAGTAGCGCTCGAAGCAAAAGATTTCGACTGCTCAAGTGACGATGACCGAGATTCTTCTCCACCGTCATCGCCCTCACCCGCGCCAGCCACACCACTAGACATGCACAGCAGTTTCACCGCCGACGACTTTACGAAAAAGTTGAACAACGTGCACCCGAACTTCCATCATCATCATCATCATCACCATTCACCCCAAACAACACCACCCAACAATGCCCGTCCACCCATGCCACAACGATCACCTGCCTCGTTCTCGCGGCCCACCCCGGCGGCGTACCCTTTACTTTTGCGGACAAACTTGGATCGACAGCCATCTTTGACTTCGATCCGAAGTCCTGTATCGCTTCGCAGCCCCACCCTTAGTGTCCCGACATCACCCACAACAAAGGCTCCTACCAGACCCGCCCGTCCACCCGTCCCGACGCGCAACCCAGCTCGTCCCTTGCGTGCCTCTGCTTCGTCAGAGGACGCCCATGGTCGTCCGACTTTCACACCAAACTCGGTACCTTTGGTTCGAAGAAGCCCCTCGCATGGCGTTCTCAGGATCTGAGCCTCCTTCATCTGGATCGTTTTTCTCTCCTCTTTCCACTGGAAATTGTACACGATATCTTTCTCTTACTACCATCGGGTGATGTGGTCATCAATACCGATGCGTATAAAACTGGGCTTGCCTACTACTACTCTTGTTCTTCTTACATGGACTCCAGAATGTTACAAAGACAGAAGCAGAAATCAAAGTCATACTGTATGTACGTACAACTTGATGAAAGTTGTACTTTTCTCCAATACAATGCAACAAAATTGTAAAACTATAGAATATGCACGCGTGTTTTAATCATCATTGAAACAAGGGTAGAATACAGGGATGGTACGAGTTTTTTTGAGAGCTGGAAAGGGGTAGCGTTAGAGTTAGGTGCCACAAGGCAAATAAATAGGCAATCAAGCCAAGTTGGACGGGTCAGCGTGGGGTGGTGGTGCCTCAGCAGAAGGTGAAGCCGTAGCAGGGGGTGAAACTGCAAGGGGTGAAGTGGCAGGAGGTGAAACAGCAGCAGGGGAAGCAGCAGGCGTAATCGCATTCGTCGCCCACGCCGTACTCGAGCCATTCTTCGACAACTTCTCCAACTCTTCAATATCAACTTTCCGTTGACAAACCGGACATCGCCCACTGACGTCCTTGAGCCAAGGATCAAGGCAGACCTGATGGAACGCATGTCCACACGCGAGCAAGCGTAACGGTGTCGCACCTTCACCAGCATCCTGCAACGCCAACGCACTCGCGCTCGGTTCTACTTGGACTTTGGTGGCTTTGGAGAGGTCGGCGGCAGACGCGGCAGAGGCAGCAGATGCCGCAGCCGAAGGATTCGCCGAGCCACGCCTGGGTGGTTCTTCAAAGTCGAGTAGGCAAATCGCACACGTGGCGCGATTATCTGGCAACTTGACAAATGGATATTGGCCTCGTTCCCAATTGGCCTCCCATTCATCTTCGATACCGCCCTTTTGCTTCCCCTTTGATTTGCCGTCTCCTCCTTTGCCTGCTTCCAGGTCGCCGCTAGCGTTCTTGGACTTCTTGGATCGACGGAAGAAGGCGAATCGGTGCTTCTTGACTGGTGCCGGCGACGCTGCTGGTGCTGGTTCTGTTGGCTTCGCCGTCTCGGGAGCGGGTTCTGAATCGGATGTGGGTGGTGGGTACGTATGTGAGGGTTCTTTCGACACGTCTTTAGTGTCCTTTGGTGGTGGCGTCGGTCTGTTGCGGCGTGAGTAACGACTGGGGCGCTAGAGGCGCCGACTTACATGTACATCACCAATGGGATGCGGTCTACAAGCTGTTGAGGGAGTTTTCCAATCTCGTGGTTGATACCGTTAGGGCGGAAAAGCGGTTGGCGGCCCATGCAGAGCAGCAAAAGGTTGACAATCATCTACATGAAGGCTCGTCAATGATGGCATAGAGAAAGCAGAAGAAATTTCGGCTTACCAGCAACATCGGGACGACGAAGAAGAGGAAGAAGATGACGGCCAGGACCTCTGCAATAAGTACATAGGCGATGCTCATTATGCTAAACGCCAAGTACCAGAGGTGCGGGGATGTTCGTCGACATGTGTTGAGGGAGGTATATACTAAAACGTGCGAAGCGATGAACCAAATGATTGACAAGAGACTGAGCATGGTAGTGAGAGTCTGCAGCGGTCTCGGGATAGGGTGTACGCGGCCCGAGTGGATAAACTGGGGTTGCCCAGGTCCGTTAAGGGGACCGACTGGGGGAGGAGTCTGCGAGGTCTGTACTGCGTCCGTGTTGATGTTATTCTCTGGATCAAAAATGAATTCGACCAGTCTGTGAGGAGGATGTCAATGAGACACGCTCGGCCATAAGCTGTCAGCAACCAAAGGCTTACCCGGGACGAACGAGAATGAAGCTGTAGATGCTGATTGCCATTCCTAAAGCGACTCGGACGGCCCAGACGATGACCCAGGGACCTAATGGCCGATCGCAGGCATCCCACTCGCTGATGTCAGGATTGGTTGAACTCGCCGTCTGCACAGAGATTGCACAGAGTACTCCTATAGCCACAATCTATTCGATGATCAGCTTTCTTTGCCTTTGTTAATAATATCTCGCCCCTCACCTGAGCAATACTGAGCACGAGTTTGAAACAGAGTGTGAAAATGTGCTTGTTTCGTAATGTACCCCGTCTTCCATATCCCATAACCCCAATCAGAGTCTGCCATGGGTGCCAGCTGTGGTCCAGTTGTCGAGGATGCGTGGCCACGGATGCTGTAACTGCGGTCGCTGCTGGTATTACTGGCGCTGACGCTGACGATGGGGAAGCTAAAATCTCGGGACCGATTCTTGCATTCTCTGGACGATTCTCAGCGGTTGTAGCCATTAACAGCTCTAATATTTCTCGATGATGTGATACAAGTAGTGACCCGAATGAAAGGGGCGGAAGCCAAGAGAGAAGCAAGTTGCCACACCCGAGCCCACAATAGACTCGAGACCCAATAATAGAAATGTAAAATGAACAAAACTCCTGATAAGTATGTCTCATAGACTCTTCATCGTTAGCCGTTGATGAATCAACGAGGCTACAGAGGTCCCATTGACCGGAATGCTGGCTCCGTGAAACCCGTCCACCACGTTTTCTAGAAAACAAGTCAGACTTGGGAGAGGAAAGAATGGGAATACTAACGAGGAGGTAGATCTGGTGCAGTAAAGTACTTGTCTTTCCAGATGCCATAGTATTTGTGCCCGAGCGAACGAGCGGTATATTCGTAGTCGTAAGTAAACCCGTCTGGATGGAATATTTCGATAACAGTCGACCGTGGAGTTGGTTCCATCCAGAGTTGTCCTAACAGTCCATTCCCATGGACTCCGACGAGAACCGTGGTTTTACTGAGAAGAAGTATCTGCTCGGTCGTATCCAATTCCTCCATCGTAGCCACTTGTAGCTTGAAGAAGTCAGTACGTATGTCTCATAAGATATTAGATGCTCACCTCGCATTCAATGATTTGGCACAACAGTTCCAGCTCAGAGACGAGTGTGTTATGGTCCTTTGTTTTTAATCGTCGTCGCGAATTTTGACGAGAAACGTAGGTAATAAGGGGCTTTTGTGTGATGTTTGCCTGCACATCTGCTGGTTCCACAAAGGCTGTGACGCTATTGCGAATAGGATCCCACCAGCGATCCCGAACGACCAGCGGAAACTCTTCTTTGGGTGATTTCCAAAATGATCCACGATGCCAGGCCGCCCTATCACCAAGGACGACATGCTCCATTACGAGGAGCTGTTCTGAGTCCATCCAGGTTTTCCATTCGTCCTTAAACTCGAGTGCAATTGGGCCGAGTGCCGCACGGATCGTCCAAAGGTTCATTCCCGCATGGTCCTGCCACTGCTCGTGTGAAGCGTATGGGAAGATATATCTGCGTGGATATGGTCTAGTCGATCCAAAGGTCGTGTCCAGGTCGGGGGAGGTAAAATGCCGCCAGTGCCCGAGAGCAAATATCTCTGTCAAAAGTAAGCCATGCGAACAGATAAGAGACTACTACCTACCGACGACAAAATGGTACATGTGTCCCAAAAACTGCGGCGCATCGGTTTGCATAAAAGATACTCCGGCGAGGAAATTGGGAGCTAGCGCAGGCCCGAAGAGTAGCCTTGCCTCTGCCGGCGTGATAATCTGGAGGGTTTGATCGGTAGGCTCGTTCTCCTGTTTGAATTCCAACGCAAGGCCGTTTGAGATGATCATGCGCTTCTCCGGTATCGAATCTGGTTCGGAGGTGACAATGTATATGGTACCATTATAGGCATATAAATTCTCAAACACGGTCAATCCTGGGAGTTTGTGTAGTAGTGCTTTGGTTTCTGGGATGGTATTGTCGTTCCAGGCGAGCGGCAGAGAAGTCTCCGAGCTATTGACCAGGGAGAGTAACGCGTCCGAATGGTCGTGCTTTTTTGAGAAAAGATAGAAACCAAGAATTAATAAAGAGAATAAAAATACAAATATTCTGAATCCTCGAACAGCGACGACCATCAAGGAGAGAAGCCAAGCGATACTAGGGCAATCTCAAGGCTGACACTCCGCCACGTTCAGTCCCCGAAATTGTCTCAAATATTCAACAGCATTCGAATTAAAAACAACATTTATAAATTACTCTTTTCTTTCTCTCTTTTTACATTTGGTTGGTGAGTAGGACTTTCCTGGAACTTGTCCCCGCAATCGGCTTAATCAACGCTCACAGAATGCGCTTTGCGACTCGGAACGTGATTTATATTCGATTTTATTAATCTTGAAACCTGGTCCATGTACCCATACCAGAACCAGCCATCTCATTCTGGCCAACACGGACCTTCATCCTCTCAACAATTTCTGGAGAATATGGAAACTGCAGCGAGCAGATTCAAACGAGCTTTTGGGAGAAAAAGGCCGTCGCGGGGTGGAGACGATGACCAGCAGGGCACCCAGTCGGATGCGCCGACGACGATGCGAAAGATGACCCCAGTCTCCCGAATCTCTCAGTTTATTCCCAGAAAAGACCCAAAATCAGCTTTACAAGCTGCTACTTCCTCCTTTCAGGTCCTGGGTCAACGTCTGAACAAGCCTCTGCCTCCAAGAGTGCCATCCCAAATCGGTCCTCCGCCAGATTTAGATCTGTCTAGACCGCCCCCTCCCTCGCCTTCACCTCCTCCAATAAGAGAACAAGACACCAGGAGAACGTCAGAGGAACCTAGAAAGTCTCAATCGAAAACAAGGAGCAGCCCCGTTCCAGTCAGCCCCAAAACCGTCTACAGAACTTCACAGCTGGTTGGAGGCCCGGAGATCTCCGCGGCCATCGAGTACATGCTCGATTCCCCACCTAAACATGGCACATCACCCCCACTGTCAAGGGCTTTGGAACCAGCGAGCGTATCACCGCCTTCACCGAAGGTTATGCGAAGAGGAAGTTATGGGAAGGATAACAACAACACGACCACGACAACGACGCCGACAGCTCTAAATCCTACAACAAAACGACGCTCCATGTCACTCAGCATGATCCCACACTTTCAAGCCAATGTCACCCCTCCACCTCCCTTACCAGCATCCTCTTCTTCATACCAGCAGGCTCCCCCTTCCTCATTTACGATGCAGCCCCCGCCACCAGCGAACCTAACGCATCAACGCTCACATTCGACCCTTCCCACATTCACTACGTCCCCCTCGGTAGCCGAGCCAAGCGCTGCCCAGACGGACGCATACGCCAGCGGCATCATCACCCACATGACACCCGACAAAAACAGCAGTACCAGCAGCTTCAAAGGAAAGCTCTCAGCGTGGTCTACGCCCCCCACAACACCAACACATTCCCCTTCTCGCCCCAATCGAAACCCGAGCCCTTCGCACTCGCATTCTAAAACGGCTTCTGTGGTTGCATCTTTTGGTCCCGCAGCAACCGCAGCTACAGGACTAGCCGTCAACTTTTCTAAACGGGCCTATGAAAAAGTGAACAGTATGTGGAGTGGACCGGCGAGTGCTTCCCCAAACTCGGGTGGCGGCATGCAATATGGGCAACATGGTTCTGAACCCTCTGGGAATATATCACGCGTCAAGTCGCGCCTGAATGGTGGGAGTCATGGTAGTTATGGAGGCAGCTTTTCGGACGTCGAGCCAAGTCGACGACGGATGGGCAACTCGAGTTCAGGCTCGGGTGCTCATCCTAGTGCGATGCAGGAACCGCCTATAGGTCCTAACCTGGGTACTATGCTTCGCCCACCGTTCCGCCGTAACATCCAGAATGGTGGGCTTGTGTTCGGAAGGCCGTTGGCGGATTGCGTTAGGGATACGAAACCCCTCGTTGTGGTTGGGAGTGAAAGTGGCGCTGGTATTGAAGCACGGTTTATTCCTGCGCTTGTCCTTCGTTGTGTGCAGCACATAGAGCAATGGGGTATCACAGAGGAAGGACTTTTCCGGTGAGAGACTACGGGTTTAATTTGGTACTACACTACTAACTCGAAATAGTATTTCAGGGCGAACTTCTCACATTAACAAACTCCGAGCCGAGTTTGCAAGTGGTAAGTTGAAATATGGGGACCTTGCTACTATTTACTGACTCTGTTCAGGTGCCGACTACGACTTGCAAATGTGTGGTCCTGGCGATTTGGATCCACATGCAGTAGCATCGGTACTCAAAGCATTCCTGCGTGAACGTGAGTCACCAACCTTTTGCATAACCCATGTTTCTAACATATACTAGTGCCTGAGCCAATCCTTACACGAAACAAAGCTCCACTTTACGATCTTGCCTTTGAACGGGCAAAAGATGCCAGTTTTATGCTCGCAACGTCCTCAGCACCCCCTACGCTAGGCTACAACCCTTCCCCTCACATGGGACTTCCTTCTGGTCCACGTATGGGTTTGCCGTCTGGTCCACGAGACACGTCCACACTCCCACTCCGGAATCGTAATGCCCATGTTCCTCCTCCAGACCCATCGGCGGTCGATGAGATGGGTGGATCCTCTTCAACTCCCCAACAAGCACTCGAAGAGCTCATCACAGAGTTTCGCGATCTCACTTGGAGTCTTCCAAGGGAAAACCGAGACCTTCTCTTGACTATAACAGAATTGCTGCAGAAAGCTGCTGGGGAATCAAGAACGACAAAGATGCCACTTAGTAACCTACTACTCGTGCTTTGTCCCTCTATGAGCATGAATCCGGGAGTCTTGAAGATCTTTGTGGAACACCATCAAGAGATCTTTGCAGACCCGCCCAGTCCAGTGCAGAATGAACAAAGGCAGAGTCATCTTCAACCTGAAAAGGTTGTCAATGCTCCAGAAGCGGAGCCCAAAGCCGTAATCGAAAGTGTTCCTGCTGCACCGCCGACAGAAATACAGAACCAGGTCTCGCCTACACCAGCGCAGGTTCACGAGGAGCCTAAGCAAATACTCGAAGGCGTAATACCTACCAACGCTCTTCCCGTGAGGAAGCAGTCTCTACGAAGATTAGCACAGGGCTCGCAAAGCCCTCGTACTACGCCTACCTCTAGCCCCTCGGCGTACAAGGAAACATTTGCAGCCGACCCAAGTTTCAACAAACCTGATTCATCGGTTGCTGCCAGTGAATTGACTGTCGAGCAACCAAGAAACTCGTCGCGGCCAACATCGCCGCTCCGTCAGTCATTCTCCTCTTCCGATCTATCTCGCCCAGCCCAGCCCTTGGGACCCCGTGGTCCAAGGGCATTGCCTACACCTCTAACACTACAGAGGGAGCGCTCTAATACGCCCGAACGACAAAACAGTGTCTCAAGACATCTCAATTTACGCTCGGCCAGCTCTTTGTCCAGTTTTTCGCAAGAGCAGATGAAGCCCGTTGTACCAGAGGCCAGCAAGGTTGAAGAGCCTGCAGTTGTGCAAGCTGTGCCGGAATTACTAGTAGAGTCCCAGCCAATTCTGGTCTCTCAGAATGTAGATTCCGCCCCTCCGTCCTCACAAGGGGATGTTCTCGAGATTCCCATTCTGCCCGATGTGCAGTTACCTCCTCCCATGACTTCATCTTTCGCTAATCGGAGATCTGCTATGCCAATGACCCAGCCGGGTCAGGCCATTCCTTCTGCAGGCCTCTCGGATGGCCCATCTCCGGTGCATACCCCACAAACTGCAGATTCGGGAATGTCGTCTCAAGGCAATACCGTCACTTTCCCACCATCTCTACCCGAGGTTCATTCATTGCCACCAATGACGTCCACGTTTGCTCAGCGGAAGTCAGTAATGCCCATGCCACGGACTGAGGAGACCCAGGCATCCGTCGCGTCGTTGTCTGTTCCTTCCCCAGATTCGGCAGGAAACGCGGTACAGCCGCTGACACCCTTACTGGCTGCCATGGAACTGGAAAATCCGTCCAACAGTTCTAGTTTCCCTCCAAGTCCCGACCCAAATCCCGAACACCAAACCCATCTACGAGTTGAACCACTGACCCTTATCAAGAAGCGCACGTCACATGGGAACGAACCGGAAAGCGCGATTTCAACGGCTAGCTCTGCATTCACCGACTCTACCGATGCTACTTTTGATCAGCAGCTTTCTTGGCCAGAGGTGCCCAAGACGATACCCATGGTCAAGCCCGGCTATTACGCAATGCTTAGCCAGCAAACCAGCTCGAATGCTACTCTTCAACAATCGTCCCAACAATCGGATCAAGACACGACGGCGCAATTTGTAACGGCAGGCAAACGAGATAGCTCGGATCTTACCGCCAAGGTTGACCAAAATAATTTCCCTGCTGAATTGCACGACGATGACAACGCGCCTGTTTCTCCTGATGTTCCTAATGGCCAGTATCCTCCAGATCCGTATTCTTTAATGCAGCCCGTTCCTCAGGTCCCCGATGTTCCTCAACCCACCAACATGGAGCCGAAGGCACGCAAAGATTCCTCGGAGAGAGTAACTGTGGCTTTGTCACAGGCTGCTCGTGGCAAGAGGATGTCTTCAGGGGATCAGTACAACACTGTCCCGTTGGTAGATTCGACGGTACGCCCTGTACGCGCTCACGCGCCTCGTCTTACCGTGAATAGCAAGGAAATGCTGGCTGGAAATAGCTATTGGGCGAATGAGCTGCAACGGGTTTTGCGCTCGTCCCCACCGACCTCGCCACACGAAGCGAGACATTCGGCGGAATTGTCAAGCATGCTCGAAGCAGCTGGAACTTAATGAACTCCCTCCTTCCCTGTTTTATCTTTCTCCTCCCTCTCCCATGACGCGTTTTCCCTATTGGTCCATCTGGGTGATCTGATGCAGCACAAGGAAACGCTGCATGTGCATACCCCCTGAATCTTGCTTTCTATTTACTATCATGGATTATGATTGTTATGTACTTTTTATCTACTACCCGATAAAGCTATATTTTGCGAAGCGAAAATAATCGTAGACTTGCGAGCCTGAAAAACGCGCTAATACAAATTTCGACTCGGCGTCAACCCAAGATGCCTGTGCTCACGGGGCGTCACTTGAGAATATGCTTGTTGCTTTTGGGATTATTCCTACTTGCAGACTATGCGATCTCTCCCACTCGTAAAAGGTCTTCTTTGCGTGGGTTTTTCGCCAGCCATAGCTCGCCATCGACGAATGGACCCCATTATGGCTCGGAAATTCGCCCCTTGCGTATAGAATGGGGAGATGATCCTATTCCAGAAACCCAGGTATTGTTTCACAAGATTCCTGGTGAGGAATTCGCATCTTCGTATTGATGGGAAATCGACAATTTAATCGAATTTTTCAGGTTGGACCGTGTTTCGTAATCTATATGCATCCTCAGATACGATCTATATTGTTACTAGTCATCCAGAAAGGATTCCGCCAAAGCGTTTAATGATCAGCAATGGACTCATCCTGGCCCTCCAAGAGGAAAATGAACCCACGAACAAGACCATGTCCATAATAAGTCCAAATGAAGCAAAAACTCTGTTTGGAACGTCTGCTGGCTTCTTGGATGGTCTTACCGTAAGTCTGGTCTCCTACTTTCTTGTCGCACCCTCTGAAACTGGAACAGTTTATGCAAACAGACTCTCCTCAATTCATTGGTCATATGTATCACTTTCTCGTAGGTGGGTTTAGGGTGGGTTTTCCTGGTGACAAATTGTCTTATTGCCTCTTACGTAGAAATATTCGCCCTTGGACATTGGAGAACATACACCTCTCCCGACCTGGATCCAATATTTGGCTCATTGAGAGCGTTCCCACGCAGATTCATCGTCCCACGAGCGACACAGCAAGAGTGGCAGGACCGGGCCGGGATGAATCAATGGGTGATGCGCGCGGGATTGGGGAGCCTATCGTTCGAATACAAGGACGACTGGGATCATCGTATGAGCCTTCAAAGGCCGTTTCTTTTGGAAACCGTTATCCTTGGAGACAGAGCGGCCTGGCACCGCGGCCCATCTCTCAAGTCTCCCACTACAGAGTTCCCGATGGCCGTGAAAGATATGTGGTGGGAACCTATCAGGCAGTCAGTTGTTGCTTTTGCGCTGCCGCCTGGCCAAAAATCACGTACAAGCCGCTCAAAGCCAGTCATCACCTACATTTCACGACAAAAGACGGGGCGCCGACTCAGGGACGCCGATCATGATGCTCTTGTCCTGGAGCTGTATCGACTCGGCCGAGACCACGGGTACGAAGTAGGTCAGGTCTGTCCTTTTGTATACTCTTTTTAACCAGGCGTCAGGTTAATATCCCTATGATGGAAGACCTGGACAAGTCTTCTCAGGTCACTCTTCTGGGTCGGACAACTATTCTTGTTGGCGTTCACGGGAATGGGCTTTCTGGCCAGCTTTGGCTCAAACCTTCACCCAGGACAACGGTTATCGAGCTCTTCATCGACAAAGGCTTTACGTACGATTACGAGTATACAGCTCGCTCGTTGGGCCTCAAACACTATGGTTTTTGGAATGACCAGTGAGTTTAGTGCTGCGCCGTCTGCAAGGCTCTGACGGGTTTTAAAGCTACTTTACCGCGCCAGATCTTCCTCCTAGTGAGCCATATGACACAGTGTCGCTGAATGAGTGCTAATTGCTTGAGCAGTTAACTATCCTCAAGGCTTTCATGACCGGCACATTACATGCAACGCCAGCGCTATCGCGGCGTTTATTCATCGTAGGCTGACATTAGACGACCCTTCTCAGGCGTAGAAGGGCTCCAATGTATTTATTCTTTAGAGTCATGTGACTGTATTTTCTTGGTATTCTTGTGTAGCTATGGTAGACTTTACTAATATCTTTCGGCTGTCGTCTTTCACTATAGTATAATTATGAAGTACGAAGAAGCAAGAATAGTGAAACGCCATTTTTTCACTCCTCAGATATCGAAATCGGGCTCTAACAGCGCTGAGCTTGACTTCCCTAATCTTACCAGCCTGACTTGGTGATGCAGGACCAGATTACCCGCACCTTATACACAAGCTCGTTTCACGTGCTATTATGGATATATTTTTATCCATTCTCTTCCTTTTCTCAAATCACTGCATTACTTAGGGTGCCAGACCCTCCAGTTTATCCAAGGTGGGGCTTGCGATCGGTGATCGAAGGGGTTACCAAAGCTGAGGGCTCAATTGCTTGCGCCTATCTTTGGCTGTATGCATCTTCTGTCGTACCTGAGTGGTCCGTTTGCTGAGTAGCCCAAGAAGAGAAGGCGTTCTGGTTGCCGGTAAAGGGCAATAGGGCTGACGAGGGACAATGTGCCGTATCAGTAGGTACGCTTCCTCGTATATGTGGTAGAAGACTCTCTAATCTGAGATCTATGGTAGGTGCCAGCAACGCAAATCCACCCTGCCAGTCAGTGAGGCACCGCTGCATATGAGATGGATGCTTATTACATGGTCCCAAAAGGCTATCTGTGGGTTTGTTCAGGAAAGGACTAGTAACCTTTCCCAGTATCGAGTAAAGAGGGGTTTCTCGAAGGATGAGGACTTAATCCGAGAATTTTCAGAAGAAAAGAATAACCTCCATCCAATTTTAGGCGTGTGTGAGCCTCTGATGGCAATTGCCAGGTATGTGCTTTCGATGCTGCTGTGCCTCTGCGGTGATCATAATGAAAGATTACCTACCAGAAATTCCGCAACGTCTAACGATGATTCTGACAGAAAATATGACATGCTATACATGATTATGGGTTGATATTTCTCGCAAACTCACACGACGGCAATATTTGGGTCCCCTCCGTATCGTATCCACAAGTATGAGGATGCGTCTCTCCGTTTACATGACTTCTATACATCTGCTCAAGAAGGACATACATAAGGGTTAACAACTCACTCTTAGGGTTAATAGTAAGCCTTTTTGGCTGACTCGGGTAGGATTTGATTGACTCAGAGCGAAGATTGCCGAACTGGTTATTGACACGGCTTAACGTACGATGATAAGTACATAATAGACTACTGACCGGGTTTGGAGCAATTAGCGACCTACATTCGCCAGGCTCTTCTGCGAAAATCTGACAGCCTCTGAA
>KN824280.1:1061569-1078425 GCA_000827415.1 Serendipita vermifera MAFF 305830 | reverse complement strand
CACAGGGTTGCGTTGGTCAGCCTCCGCTTAATGAACTGACGGTACAGGGGCCCATTACACGCACCATATAAATGATCCCAATTCTCAAGACCCGGAAGCTGATATACGTTATTGGTGTTCTCTCTCCATGTCTTCGTTCATCGCTTATCACGATACAGGGCCTGAATGATGATGCTCTTTCCCCATTCAATGCCTGCTGGGCATCTCATCCAATGAATTCAATTTCAGTGCTTCAAGGTTGCTCGGCCGAGGGTTTCGTCGGTACATTTACATTTACATCATGACTGTTGCTGGGGCAAGAGGATATATTGGCTTGACAATTAAATGGAGGAAGCCAACAACGAATGTCCTTCGGGGAGCAGGTCGACAGTAAGAAAAGGCAGAAGGAAGATCAACCAGGTTAAGGGGTATGCGTGACTCCATTGATCCCTACATCGTGGGCAACCAGCATCATTGTTGATAATGGAGAATGACAGCTGTTCAGCCTTTGGTCTATTGGAGATTGGGTATAGGTGTCAACAGTTTAGGTATTGCCAATGCAGCCCTTTGAGGCGGCGAATAAGCTGCACTTGTTTGAGGCTAGAGTATATGAAATGAAAAGAGTAGGAGTAGGTTGACAAAAATACAAACTATAACCTCAGCATGCCGTTGAGACCCACGTGTTCTTAGCTGATGAGCGCCATTGACGTTTGTGTGTAATGCAATTCCCTGGAGAAAGGTCGAGGTAAGGGGAGGATGGCTGTACCACGAGGCTTCGGATCCTACACATACTTAGTGATCGCTGAGACTTGACGTGGAGGTCTACTCCGACCGGTTCGCCGCCGCCCTCGTTTATCGGATCATCTCAATACAAATACTCCGTTTTAGGATTTCGGCCAAAGCAAGGGGCAAAATTGTTTATGGAAATACTTTGAACAGCCTCCCTGGGCTAGGGGGGTTTGTTTTCTTTTCTTTTTTTTTAACGAAGCACCTCGGCTGTGCAATCTCGGGGCAGATGTCATGAATACTGTTCCCAAGGGGGCCAAAACACGCCATACCTTCCGTATCTTCTATAAAAGACGGTACCCAGCCGTACGACCAAGCCCCCTCCGCCCCTTCACGAGCCCCCGCCCATTGTCTGATTCCCCAGTTGCTCCCCACCATCTTCCTATGCATCATTAGCACCAATCCCAATCTTTCTGAAACCTTTTGGAACTCATTAGACTTCCATTCAACCGCGCAACCCTTGCTACTCCAATACAAAAACCGGGACTTGCTCTTGATTAGGACATCCCGATCTCGGCTAACTTGATTAGGAAGTTGCGCATCCTTCCGTTTTTGCGCTTCTCTTCGCAAACGTCCTCCCCGAGGCTTTCAACCAGCAAACCAGCACGGCAAGCCCTGTGCCCTGTAGTTTGCGCCCTATTCACCACGAATGCCGGTATTCACTTAAATCTCTCAAGAAAAACAACATTTTTGATTCAAAACTAAGCATTTAAGATTGCAACAAATTTTTGGACGATTTTTGGGACGGTGGAATGGTCGCCAATGACCCCTCGGGCAGTCGCCAGTCATCAACGGTGGCCGAGTGGGATATTTCATGGACGTGGTACCCCGTATTTCCTGAAAATACTGATTAAATTCGAGTCAGCTCGTCGAAAAGATTGTCATCAAGTCCAGGCTACTCACTTATCGACGTGGGCTTCATCGTCTCCTGCGGGATCAAGTACGGCAGTCAGCAACTTTGGCCTGCCCGTGAAGCGACCTGGATAGGGGTGAGCCACTCACCACTCTCGAAGAGGTTCATCGCTGGGTGGCCATTGGTGTTGCCAAACGCTTGGGGCGGTGCTGGCGGCGCTGGCGCAGCAGCGGCAAAAGGAGCAGTAGCGGTATTCTGTCCGCCACCGAATGCTGGTCCTTGGGGGCCTTGCGCGGCTGCAAAAACGAATGCAACGACAGTCACGACGATAAAGACGACTAAAAATTAGAAATAAATTAGGACGAATTTCGGTGGATTGGAGGTCTCAGGATCTCTTACATTGGGTGTTCTGGGAAGGTCCTATCGGGGCAAGACGGTCAATTACTCTTATAACATTCTCTCTCGCCCATCACGCTCTCGAGGAGGTCACGGAGGGGCACTCACCTGCAAAAGGTCCGTTCTGGGAGTCTGCCATAGCGATTTAGGAGTTTTGGCAGAAGCGGGGAAGGCTAGAATTGATTGGGGGAGTTTTGTAATCGCGGAAGTGGTAAGGAAGCCAAGGAGGAGGCAAAGGGGCTGTCGCCTCGTGCGTTTTAAGTCCACGGGTACGAAACGAACCGGGACATCCCCCGCGTTCGTTTTGTTCACGAAAAACTTGCCTTTTCCCTTGGGCACCCACTCCCGAAGCAAAAGACCATCCCAAAATTCCAAACCTTGATTTTCTACCGCGTCCTAATGCCGTCCGTTTGTTTTGCGCGCCTCGCACCGTCATCCTCATGTGTTCGACTAACTGCGTGTGGCCATTGACCACTTGATGGGCGAACGGCATTTCCCGCCCTGTCGGCCCCATCCATCGTCTTGCCTCCCTCCATCCTTGGCTGGCCATTCATTTCCTCCAATCTTCGGCCTTCCAGCATCTCTCACAGGGTCGGTAAGCCGCACATTGAGCGTTTCAGAGATCAAAATACATAATCATATTTTCCCGCGTGTGTGGACCTTTGTAGCTTACTAATCCATCAATAATATGAAAGCTTTCACCATCCGCTCCCATCGTAGCAGCATTTAAGACTTATGAGTGATTTTTAGGCCTCGAATAAACCGAGTAAGGCAGCCAGGCAGGCTCCAGGGGTATCTACCCTCTGACTCGGATGTCGGCAATCGTCCTCGCCGGTCTTTGAGCAAGCGTTGACACAGCTATATGATGGTGAAAAAACCACGATGGCCACGATGTATGTGCATGCGAATTCGTGCCATTTTCTTCTGCGGCTCTCAGGTAGACAACTTAAGGCTAGTCATCAATCACCCCTTTAAAAGGTCTGTCGCCGTGATAAATGTAGCTCTTCGCTGGTTGTAGGCCTGTTGGAGATTGAAACCTTTGACTAATAGAACTCAAACTTGCAGAGCTAGGGGCGGGATTGGATATACCCAACGGGATCCAAAATGAATCCCTATTCGGGTTTATTATGATCTCCTCTTCATTGTTCTGGTTTTATCTTGCCTGGTTGGATGTGCAGTAGTGATCAATATAGGCGGAGCAGATGGCCAGCTTACTCGGAAAATTTAATCGCGTATTCCGGCTTTCAGAGGTGATTAAGTGTGAAAAACTAAATAAGGAGATGGCCTATTATACTTTCTGCCCAGCATTTACCCTCACCAATGTAAGGCTCGCCTGGAGACTGACTCAACCGAGGGGACTACTAGACATTAGCCTTTAATCCCAACTATTTTAGCTGGAATCAGTGATGTCCATATCCCAAGATGTGATCCAGGGGATTTCGATCGCTGTCAAAGCTTCTAGCAAGAGCTCTGAGCATTAAGCTTGAACTTGCATCCAATGAAAGCACAGCGTTCGGTCTGGACGATTTGAGGAAGGACATCGCGCATCGGTGTCAACCGAAGTGAGGGCGACTACTCGAGAACGAGAGCAACGATGACCGGCTATAGGACAGTAGCGACAGTTTCATGGCTACTTCATTACGCAATTGCCTCATTGGTGAATGATATACTGAGAGGGTCTTTCAGAAAAAGTGCTGATTGATTTAATTTGCATCAGCCAGCTGTTCGACATTTCAGTTGCCTTTATCCATTTATAGAATAATATTGTACATGCCTCTCAAAGTATTAAGTGGGTAGTTTGGGATGTCTCTTTTCCGATTCGCATGATTCCGGCACTGCTATGACGGATCTTCTCATACGACCTGTTTTCAGCAACCAGTGACCTGCTTAGTTGAGCTGAAAGCTACAAATACTGTTTCCCTGAAGTACCAGCAACCTTTTACTGAACAACTCCGCCGTGACGACGAGCCTGAAGGTGGGCCGTGTAATACAAAACCGGGCTCCAATAGATTGTACCAATTGTTACAGCGCCTGATTGTCATCGCATTCTCGTAACTGCTCTTGAAGAAATCGAGCATTCACGGTGACTTAGACAAAAAAAGGGAGAGAAGAGCCGTTGGAAAAGTTAAGTTTTGCGAGGTCGTTTCGAATTGTGAGTTCGTTGTATGAGGAGCTGCATATATAATAGCCAATTCAACTGCCCAAAAAAAATTGGGGTCTGCTGCACATCATCTCCATTGAAACCCAAAACAATGGATCAGGGCGGCAAACGGCATGCGACGGGGTGCACCATCCTGCAATACAGTTGCCAGCGTGACAATCTTCTTCAATACATCAGCATGTCAACCTGGAGAACCGCGATAAAGACGGAGAGTGTTTGAATAGAGTGGAACCGTATAAATAAGGTAAGAGGGGTGACCGAGAGGCGGTCGGAGACGCCCCGTTTCCTCTTTCCTCGTACTATTTCCTCTTTCCCTGGTCGTTCCCTCTCTCTCAAAACGTCCAAAACCCTTTCTTTTTGCACTACTCTCATCCTATCCCAGAACTAAAGCCCCTTACCTCTACCCCACTTATCTACATGAGTCGAGCCGCCGCTTGACCTACTAGGTCTGTGAAACAGGGACTTATGGCGATCATTCCCCTGAATGGGGTTGGCCGGGCGGGCCGAGTTTCTCCCAGCAGAAGCATAGCTGTTCAGCTGTCGCGTCCTCGTCAGGCGTCAGGAGTTTCAACCAGCTCGCTAAGCAGTTCCAGCCTCTCAAATTTGCCCTCTGCCCTCGGTTTACGCCCTTATCACCGCCGAACATTGAGAAATAATCAAAATTCGAAACTACCAGGGGAAATTAAAAACAAATGATTCAACCCATTATACCGATTTTTGCAAGATTTATGGGGAGCGAGCTGGAGACCCGGTTCCATGGCGACTTCTCATGGTCTTGAAACCCCATATTTTCCAAAGATGCTGATAATTTTCATCATCAGCAAGCAGAATTACCATCTCAGTTTCATGCTGGGCTCACCTGTCGACATGCTTTGCATCAGGACCTGTTCACATATGGCATACGCAACGGCAGTCAGTAACACTGGCCTACCCAACGTGCAAACTCGACGACGGCTGAGGTACTCACCATCAAAAACGTCTGCACTTGGGTTCAAGAAATGGCCATTTGCGTGACCGTTTCCGTTTGCACCATGAATATGTCCTGCCGCGGGACCATTTGGACCTTGCAGACCAGCAATGGGGGCTATATACAAGACTCAGATCCGCGCCATTCAGCACTAATCTTGTTTGCACTCACGAGGCACATTGGCAGGAAAACCTATGAGGGACGGATCGTCAGCGCAAAGTTCGCTCCGCTCCCCTCCGTCTGTACCCTCGAGGAGCGTAGCTAGGATCACTCACCAGCTGCTACACCAGGATGAACGTTCGCCATGGCAATTTTCTTTAGCTTGGGATAGACGGTGAGAGGCTTGTTTACTTTGGGGGACTCTCGATAGGAAGATGTGGTAGGGAACACGAGCGAGGAGGAGGCGGAATCCAGGCCCATGCTCCATTCCCCAATGGGATATCCCACCTAACACCAGCTTCTCCGCCGTTGTCAACTACACATCTCTCTCTCGGGTTTTCTGCAAAAAGAAGCCGCCTGCCCGCCAAAAACGGAAAAAGAGAAAAAAAAATTCCCAACAGTGGAGTCTCTCATGCTGCATTCATCCGCATTCTTTCGAGTGCATCTTCCCCGCCTGTCCAACTATCCCGAATTTTGAAGACTCATCTGGGCGACAAATCTTCCCATACCTCTCTGGCCAACTCCTCGCCGGCGTACCTCGACGATTGGCCACTTCCTTCAAGGCTTCGTATGTGTTCTACGATACTGGTGAGTCTGTTATGTGTCTAGCACGGTGGATATGTATGTCTATTACTACATAGACATGTATCGTCGGTAGCTTGCCAATATCAAGTCTTGATTCCATAACTTTCGTCGCTCATGTTCAGACGGCCTCACTTGGGATGTGTGAGAAGGTCCTCTTAGACCCCGCTCCTCGAGGGTGTGGTCTGCCAGGCAGGCTCCTATTTTGCGTTAGTCCCGCAACTCGGATCAAGGGCCAACCGTTGTCGTCGCTTTTCAAAATGGGCTATGTACCACAATTGCAAGGCCGAAAGAATCGTGAGAGGCTCAGAGCTTGTGTCAATGCACAGCTATTCCACCAACCGCAGAGACTTGCCGATCGGTTTGGCGGTGAATATTCGCCTGGCTGCGTGGCCACTCGTTATTTACGTCGGGGAATAATGGCGACCAGGGGATGGACCTATGTGCGGCGCATTCGGGGCACTTGATACTCGCCATCGCCAGCTGGGACTCGAAACTCAAGAAACCATAAGCAAGATCGCACTTTCCGTGTCCTATGTGATGACAATCTACATTATATTACTATTGGGGACCCAAAGTCTAGCGGAGCGTACCCTTGGACTGGTTGGGTGGGTGTTGCCATTTGTGGAACTTTACGAGTCTGTTCCAAAGGGCGCAGCTCTAGGTTAAGAGGTTTTGATACATGAGAAAACAATCAATGAGACCTATTTGTGACGAAAGAATGAGCAGAATAAGCAACCGGCCATCCTTCCAATCACGACTGCGTCCCGCGACCGAATTGTGGGTATTAAGTATGCACCTTCTCATTCAGTATTTAGGAGATCTAACTCCACTGGATATCCCGTTTCGGTATTACGAGGTGAGGGTTAGGAGAGTCGTTTGGTTTGGACGCCATTGCCGCGATGGAGAACATTAAGTGCCAGTGCATCATACAAATGCACCTCTTTCGAAGATAATTGATGGAAATAAAGTATGGGCTGTAAGTTGACCACCATTGAGCACGAGTTTGAATTCCGCTCGACAAATCTTTGCCCTCGACCATATTAAGTGAGCCTTCGTGGGGTTGGCAACAATCTCAAAATGTCTACTTTGCTTAGAATCCCCGCCATATTTCCCTAGACACGCGCACACGATCACCTGTCTCGTCGTCGTCGGTGATAGGCGATCGAGTCTCATCTATTGCTGGGAAAGATCTAGTCCTGCTTGATGTGGCTTGTGTTGAAGAGTTTACTTGACCCTTCCTGCCTTGGATAAACATAATTGACTCTCTCGCGCCACATGAGAAACGGCGCGTCACTTGCTTATTTGCGGATCATTCAAGCAAAGGTTCGTAATGATAGTGAAAGGCTATTGGTGACCCTTCTGGCGGTGTCAATTGTCTAGTAGGGCCTGTTCGGCGTCCACTTTCTGGACTCTATGCCGGACTATCCCACACTGTGGTCGATGTGAGCTTTCCCTCCTCTGGCTTCCCCGGATATTTTAGAGGGCAGTACCGAGAAAGAGCCATCGCCACATAAAATACTAGGCCATAACGCATCTCTGTCGGCGACGCTTGAAACAGCCATGAAACTGAGTCTCTTCATCGTGGGATTTCTCCCTCTCTTTGTTCGTGCTACAGAACAGTACGTATTTCCTCGCTGCTTTATCGAATACTCATCCTCATTCCTGCTAATTAGAGTTGGCTGTCCCGTCCCACCCGATGTAGGCATCTGTCTATATACGTGTACAGCAACGCCGACGATTGTCTACACAACGACATCTGTCACCACTGTGACGAGGAAACTTCCTTGCGCCACTCTCACAATCGAGCCTGGCCCGGCTAAAGAAAAACGAGTGGAGGCTGCCAGACCGTTAGTGACATTTCATGTTCTTTTGACGAGGTCCTAAAAACCCTAATTGCGTAGGTGCCCAACAAATACGAAACCAATAGGTTGTGGATCCTGCCCTTCCACGACGACAGCCAAGACCTCGGTCACCACCGCCACTTCTACCGTAACAAAGTACAAACCTTGCCCGACGAAGTGGCTGCCGCCAGTCATCACGCCGAGACCGACTCTGTATTGAGAGAACGCGCCCAAAAGCCTTTGCTTGGGCTTTCTGCTGTACAAGTCGAGAGAGACTGATCATTGGGGCCTCTCTGGGTCTTTGTTTGTGTGGAAGCTGCGACGCCCCGTAGTGTTGTCTTGGAAAAGAGCGACGCAACGAGCAGAAAGCTAGGCTTGTGCAAGTAGTCGATGTAACTATCACTTAACATGTTCAACATCCACTTCGACCGAGTCTTGTTTATGCGTTCGCGTTTCTAATTCAACGGTACACAGTAGTATTGTCCTTACTTGGACTCCGCCCTTACAATACCGACTATTAGACGTGAGCCTAGTCACCAGCCAGAGGATGTGTCGAAAACCCTTTCACCTCCTTATCGACATACTCAGATAGAAGTAATCCTACCGTCCGCTATCGTTAAATCTGACGTGCTACAGCCGAGAATTTCTCATTCTGGAGCATGTAAGACTTCTTGGGAATATTTGTTGCTTCCTACCCTCAACAACGCCTTTGGTGGATATCCTCCTTTTCGATTGGAACGTGAATTTGGGACGATACCCTGGACCTTCTTGATAACGGTGACAGCACAGGCCGCCCAAACTGGCCGGACCGACGTGTGTGAACTTGTGGTGGGCTGCTTCTTTTCAGAATACCCGACACTCCATTCCATTTTGAACGCCGTCTTTTAAGCCCTATTTGGACAGATTGACAGGCAAGCCCGAGATATCACCATATTCAAGCATATATATCACTCTTCCGCTATGATTCTCATCCACAAGACTTTACGGAATTATGAGGTCGCACCTTTTCAGCCTCGCAGTGCTTCCCTTGGTTTCTCAAGTGGTCACGGCGTATGTATCCATTTGTGCGTTTCGAGTGTGTGTCTAATCTGTTCACAATAGCGCCGCATGCAGGCCGTTAGCGTCGGACACATATACGGTCCTTTCTACGACATGTATTTATGCGTGCAATCCGACCCCTACACCGACGGTCACTTATACAGCACTATCCACCATCACAATAGCGCAAAGCCTCCCGTGCCCTGAGATCACTACAGAACCAGGCCCAGGAAAAGTAAAGCGCGTTGGGACTGCAGTTTCTTTGTTCGTAATTGGCTTTCTCGATTAGGTGATTACGGGTTACTCAACTCTACGCATAGCTGCCCCCCAACGACCGTGACTAGCGTTTCAACAGTCGTCTGCACCTCATGCCCGGGTACAACAACCGCCAAAGCCACGACCCAGACCTCTGTCACCACGGTTACAAAGTATAAGTCTTGCCCGTGAATGGTGAATTGACTGAGTTTCTATTGCTTCCTCACTATGTGATCAAAGAGTGACAGGTTCGACCACAAAGCCATCTCCAACACCAACACCAACACCAACTTTTACTTCCACAAACCCTATTGATTCAACGAGATGCATTTACTACTGCACACGGCCTACAGGGACCACTTATCCTCCTGGTTCCGGCGTTACAGAATGTACGTGGATATGCGGACCATAGCGCAATCTAGTCGATGCAGAATAGACGTAGAGTGGCTCTGATGTACAGGAGCCCTCATTGCATAACCTTGACCTTTCAGCCATTTAAATACACCCTTTCTTACCCCTTGATTGCGTCCCTTGATCCCTGGCTGGTGACCTACTTCTATCGGCAAATAATTTTCCACTGAGTAGGCGAAGCGGCCAGGCTCACGACATTGCTTGTCAGAGAAGTAAAGGTGGGAGATGCAATTGCTTAGTACTGCGCTATTCACTAAGCACTTCTTTATCTCGGCGATGTAACTTACTCCAATCTTCTCGCCGACATGCAATTTGTAGGGATCCAGCCCTCCAAACCTTGCTGCGGACGGCCAAATACGAACATTGTCAATTATCCGCCAAAAATAGGTTCAGATTTCATCGTAAACCATTGACGCCGAAATATTCCCTGGTCGAGTATAAGTACTGGTGAAATGGAATCCGTAGGGCTATACATCCATTCGATAGGAGAATGAAAAAAGATATCTTGGCCACTTTCCTACTTGCTATTACCACCAGGCTGGCAGTAGCGTATGTACTTATCTTTTGACCCCCCTACTCAGTGCTCATGCAGGAACTCGCAGCAACAAGATATGCCCCCCAACGACTCACACTGTGGATGTCAAAGTGTGCCCTACAAACTGTAGGTACCCCGTTCCAACCTACACTACGACGTTACACACTACCATAACGACGTCGCCTCCTTGTCCAAACTACTACACTCTTTCCGTCGACAATCCGGTTCCTCGTGATGTTGATTTGAGTGCGGAAATCGGATCTTATACGTGAGTGTCTCATCTCTGTAGATCAGGAGGACTAATCAAGTCCTTCGTGAATTCATAGGTGCTCCCCAGCTTATACCACTAGGACGTCAATCCTCCCCTGCAAGTCGTGCACTAACACCATTGCCCCGCCCAAGACCAAAACGATTACTGACGCCACTACGGTCACCCAATACACAACTATCTGCCCCTTGTAGAGGATCAAATATAGCGCGAACAACAGTTGTGCATCATATACCTAAAATAGCTCCTGAATATCATCTTACTCCCATTTGATTAAATACAACTACGTAAGCTCCATCGAGGCGGCGGTCACCTAAAATGATTTATATCAAGTCAAAAGAGAGCTATGAATCGTATACGTAATCAAAGAGGTCAAATGTGAGAACGGACCTGCACCACAGCGCAAACTTGGTTAGCTCTACACCTTGCGTATGGGTCGTAGACACCAGGTGAGCCTCATCTCTTCTAGTATCAATACTGACCTCTCCCAGGCATTGATAATCGCCAAAGTGGGAGCGGATTTTCAGCGCCATTATCGCTGCGTTGCCGCTTTTCAATGTCATTGGCTTTATGGGGCAGGATCGGCCTGGTCAGCTACAAGATTCATTCGGGCGCTCAAAAATCACACGAATAGTATCTTGGTACAAGCAGATCTTGAGACTATATTCGAGTACGATAGCGAATACACCGAGCGTGGACGCTACGCGGAAGATTTAGTGGTCCTGTGCCCCTACATTGCTATGCTATATCGGACATCAACCTACATTGATCTCGACAACGGTATCTTTCCGCAATGGTATATGCTCAACTCCAGTGGAACAATTGACGCAGAGGGTAATTCTTATCATATTGTTCGTACAGAGATATTCACGCATACATAGACAACGATGAGGGTATCAGCATATTTGACGTTACAGAGCCTGCAAACCCCCGATATTGTATGGTTTTTACTCATACCCCCGACCAGCATGGGGTAGATCCTCCTTGCTATCAGCCAATGACCGCAGAAGATTACGTTGGCACCTATTATCCACAAGTAAAATCACTTGAGAAGAACGCGCCGCATGACACCGCTTTTGAGGAGGAGCTATGTCGGCTACGGCAGGCATATCAAGAACTGGCAGATATTCCATTGATCGATTGTGCCATACTGAAACAGACGTTTCCTCGTGGAACCGAATCTTCTGTCATTGACTGGACAGATAATTTGGCGGAAGGTCACCTTTCCGAGCATGATTCCATCGACCCTGCCTTGGTTCCGCGAATACCGTCACTTGTTGCGACTGCAGTCAGAAAGATCCTTCAAGAAGTAATTCCAGAATCTGATGAGCCAGCACAAATGATCGATACCCTCCTTCAGATCCCTCTGGAGCCACCAACAATCGAGCTATTACATGCAGACCTTGTAGGATCCTCGCAAATTCGAAATTATGTGCTTCCTTTGCTTGCAAAGGTTATAAAATTCAACTCTAAAAAGGAGGGTCTCGTTAACATGGCGCCTTTCGCATTGTCAGCAGGCCAAGTCGCTCTGCTTGCTCCGATGATCGTTCCATGCAAGATTCTGAAACTCGGAGCTCGCAATAGGCTGGATATCGACGAACTGAAGGCTCTTGTCGAGGCAGTTCCATCTTTGAAAACCCTCGTTTTGTTTAGCAAAGAGATCGTGATGGAGGACGTTGATGCCTTGCGTTCCATAGAGGCCTTCCATCAACTTCAAATCGGGCATAAGCTCTCTTACTTTGCAAATATATGGGGTATATACCACGTAGCCAACCGTAGGTCGGTTGAAATGGAGTTTGTGTGCTTATTGCAGGATACATGGGCCTTGCGCAACCCAAATGGCGGTTCTGGGCGAGGTCGACGCCACGAAGGAGCGGGTTACCTCAATTTGATGAACCCTAATCACATTATTCGAGCATTGCACGATCTTGTTGTGTCGATATGTGCAACGCAAGGATATGAGAGGAAAATGGGACTGCCGCAAACATGTTTTGGAGTCGGTGATAGGCCTTGGGGTGCTCCCTTCGCCTCTTCTTCCCTGATTGATTTGTCAGCTATGCCTAAACTTCCAAGCAAGGCCACAAAGTGGATTTTTGTCCTACGAGCTGGTAGACGGCCGACCTCTGACCTCCCCGTGCTTTATGGTTTCGCCCGGCTGGAAGATGGGAATGTTATTGATGTATTTGACCTCGAAGGTTTCGCAAAGGCATTACAATCTGAGCGCCCAGATTTACCCCCCATCATCAATTGGGACGAAAATAGGGATGAGGAGGACATTGAAGTGGTCTCTGGGTCCTTTTATCACTCTCTACGTTGGCTGCTAGGATCGTCAGACCCACTGGCAAGTGCGAGCGCTGTCTCTTGTAGGGGTAAAAGAGTCCAGAGGCTAGCATGTCAGCTTGTATCACCCGAAAATGTCTCCGAAGCGATTACTTCGTTCATCAGCTGACACAAGTTGGTACTTTCTCCCAACCATCCTCAGCCCCTTAGCCTCATCTTAGGTTATATGCTTGATCACTTGGAGAGGTGTGAATGAACTCTAATGACATGATATTTGCTATGTATTGGCGACTCAGTACCCAGTTTGGACATACTCGTATGAAGTATACTCGCGATCATGTAATGAAATGAGAAGATCCAATTTTGCTATTGTACCGATGCTAATTTTTGGTAGCAGGAAATTTGGCATCGCTACATCTACCAGTGAAATGAAGTGAATAGGCTGACAATTTCCTTTTGGTGACTTGATGGAACGTCGGATCTCATTGGAGAGTTTGCAGAATCAAAAGGTAGCGCCTGGGGCGGCGCTATAATGTGACTGTGAGCACAGGCCTGGAGAGCTGTGGGTCGTGTTGTAGTCAAGGCTGTCAAATATGAAAATAGAACAGCACTACGCTGCCACCTTGGTCAACTCCACACCTTGCCAATGGGACGTAGACACCAGGTGGGCCCATTTTATTCTGGTATCAATGCTAATATCTTCCAGACTTTGATAATTGCAAAAGTAGGAGTAGGCTCTCAGGGTCATTATCGTTGCGTCGCCGCATTTGAATGCCATTGGCTTTATGGGACAGGTCCAGTCTGGTCAGCTACAAGGTTCATTGATGCGCTCAAAAATCGCACGAATCGTATCTTGGTGCAAGCTGATCTAGAGACCATCTTCGAGTACGATAGCGAACACATCGATTGTGGAGGCTTCTCAGAAGTACTGTCGGTCCCATGCCCCTACATTACTATACTCTATCAAACTTCAACCTTTATTGATATCGATAATGGCAGCTTTTCGCGATGGTCTCTGCTCAACTCCAGCGGAACAATCGATGCAGAAGGTAATTCTTAGAATGCGTGCTTGTACAGAGATATTCACACGTACATAGACAACTATGAGGGTATCAGCGTATTTGACGTTACAGAACCTGGAAACCCCCGATACTGTATGGTTTTCACTCATCGCCCTGACGAGTATGGGGTTGGAGACCCTCCTTGTTACCAACCAATGACCGCAAAAGACTATGTCGGCATCTATTATCCACAAGTGCACTCGCTTGGGGAAACCACGCCGCAAGACAACGTCCTTGAAGAAGAATCTTGGTGGCCATGCTTGGCATTTCTTGAGCTGGCAGATGTTCCATTGATTGATTGCGCTACACTGAGACAGGCATTTCCTTATGGACCCGAATCATCTGTCATTGAATGGACAGACAATTTGGCAGAGGATTATCTTCCGGAGCATAAGTCCATTGACTTTAGCATGGTTCCGCGAATACCGCCACTTGTTGCTATCATAGCCAGAAAGCTCCTTCGAGAAGTAATCCCAGAATTTGAGGATCCGGTACAGATAATCGACACCCTACTTCAGATCCCCCTGGAGCCACCAACAATCGAGCTATTGTATACGGATCTTATTGGATTCTCGCAAACTCCAGATTTTGTGCTTCCTTTGCTCGCAAAGGTTATGAAATTCTACTCCAAAAAGGATGGTCTCGTTAATCTGGCCCCCTTCGCATTGTCGGCAGGTCAAGTTATTTTACTTGCCATGATGATTACTCCATGCACAATTCTGAAGCTAGGAGATCGCAACAATCTGGATATTGACGACTTGAAGGCTCTTATCATGGCTATTCCATCTCTGAAAATCCTCGTTTTATTTAGTAGGGGTATCTCTATGGAGGACATTGATGTCTTGCGTCCGATAGAGGCCTTTCGTCAACTTCAAATCGGGCACAAACTATCCTATTTTGCAAATATGCAGGCAGAATACCTCTTAGGGAACCATAGGTCAGCCGACCTTGAGTTCGGGTGTTTGTTGCAGGACACATGGGCCTTGCCCAGACGAACCGGTGGTTCTGGGCGAGGCCGACAATGCGAAGGGGCAGGTTACCTCAGTATAATCGATCCCAATCATGTTATTCGAGCATTGTACGACCTTATTGTGTCGATATGGGAAATGGGAGGATATGAAAGGGAGATTGGACTGCCGCAGGCATGTTTTGGAGTCGGTGATAGGCTTTGGGGTGCTCCCTTTGCCTCTTCTTCCCTGATTGATCTATCACCTATGCCCAAACTTCCAAGCAAGGCTATGAAGTGGATTTTTGTACTCCGGGCTGGTAGACGGCCGACCCCTGACTTCCCCGTGCTTTATGGTTTCGCCCGACTTGAAGACGGGAATGTTATTGATGTATTTGACCTCGAAGGTTTCGCAAAGGCATTACAATCCGAGCGCCCGGATTTACCCACTATCATCAACTGGGTCGGAAATGGGAATAAGGAGGACATAAAAGGTGTCTCTGGGTCATTTTATCACTCCCTTCGTTGGCTGCTAGGGTCATCAGATCCATTGGCGAGCGCGAGTGCCGTCACCTTTAGGGGCAATAGAGTCCAGAGACTGGCCTGTCAGCTTGTATCATCTGAGAATGTTTCCGAAGCAATTGCTTCTTTCATCAGCTGACATAAATCGATGCGTTCTTCCAATCTTCACTCCCATCTCTTCGGTACGATGGCTGATCGGTTTCTGAGTCACCCATATCCCACAAAGCTATTGGAGGCGCACAAACAAACCTTGTTGATACGATACACGCATGTATTAGCAACCTAGTATTCAGCTTGGATGCACTCGGATGAAGTATACTTGCGGTCATGTAATGAAATAAGAAGATCCAGTTTTGCTATTAACCCTAGCGTATGGCATACAAACCACTACAGCGTGAAATAATCCTGGGAAAAGGATAGGATTACGAGAGATAACTGTTTTGACATGAATAACAGTTACGGGGTGTCCAATACGTACCCAAGTAACTGTCCTGCTAGCAAAGTATCTATAGATTCCAACCGTTAATTTTGTACATCCAATAATAGATTCCAGCGACGAGAAGGCCGTGTGCACGGTCCAGAGTTGATCTGATGTTGGCAATGCAGCTCGGTCGCTGCCCTAAAAGTTGAAGGATAGAGCCGATGGTACCTCTGGCTTGAGAACCAGCGGTTGTGACGAATGTCCGTCAAGGTGTCCGCTTTTTGACCCATGATGGCCGCTTTCCGATCCCGTCTGTCCCTGTGTCGAGCTCGACGCGATAGCCGCAGAATGATGTCTGTCCTTGTCTTTACTAGACCAGCCGACAAGTCCACTGAGGCCCAAGCTCATCTTTCGGCTCACCCGATTTGCGAGCTTGTGGTGTTCCTTTTCAGCCTTTTCGCGTTCGCGCTCGGCCCGTTCTCGTTCCATTTTTTCTCGTTCTTTCAGTGCCTTTTCCAGTTTCCTTCTCTCTTCCTCCGCCTTTTCCTTGTTCTTCTTGGCCGCAGCTTCAGCGGCCTTTCGAGCCTTGATCGCATCCTTCGAGTCTTTGGTGCTTTGTCTCGCAGGCCTCAGAGGCACCTGAGTTTGCGTGGGCATTTGGGTTGAAGAGCCCGCTAGCGATGGTTCCGCTGGCATGGATGCCTCTGCCGTCGTTGCGTCGCCCAAAGAGCTGCTAGGCACTGACCATGTGGACGGTGATGAACCTTGTGTCAAAGTGAACGGGACACCATTGGATGTCACGGCAGAAGAAGGTACACTCGACGAGGTCGTCTGATTTGCTGTTGGAGCCGTGTTGACATGTGGAGGGAGAGGAGGAACGGGTGGCAAGTCTTTTGGAAGAGGAGGAATGTCTCGTACGTCGAGGACACCGTTAACACCATTAACGCCAGCTGAAGTCCAACTTGATGAACCAGACAACGAGTCAGAGCCATCGACTAAAGTCGGCTCTGCGGTGCTAGGTCTTCGAAGCTGTTGTAGAGGGGACACAGTGTCTCCATTGGCGACTTTGCTCGGGAGCTCTGGCACAGCTGGAACAATGGATGGATTCACTACTGGCAAAGCTGGGGCTGGTAACGGAGGTATTTGATCCATTATGTTGGTTGACGCTGTCGAGGGTCTTAGGACGGTAGATGCCTTCGGGCTTGGAGGGGCTGTCATCATTGTAGCCGTTGTCCTTGGAGACGAAGGGGCAGTTGACGCTGGTGCCTGCGGTTGTGTCTGAGAGACAGAATCTCGTCGTTTCTCCTTTGTCCGGAAGCTTCTCCAGCCACCAGATGACGACTTTTCCTCCTTGTGGCCCTCCTTCTCAAACTCTTGGTGTCCATTCGCGTC
>KN824280.1:972087-1061024 GCA_000827415.1 Serendipita vermifera MAFF 305830 | reverse complement strand
GTCCCCTGAGCTTTGATGATGGTAATGTAGTGGCCGTGTAGTGGCCCGCTGCTCGGAAGATTACCAATGAGCAAATGGCCCGAGATTTTCACGAATGCTGTAGGCCACGTACCTTCCGATGTGAACAACAATGGCCCACAATTCGTACAGTCTGTCCATGTCAGCCGCGTCATCCACGGTATTGAACAGCCTCAACTGGAATGGGAAGGCGACGCGGTAATTGAGCTTTACGTATTTGTTCAGGTCCTCCTGGTACTTGAACCGTTTAAGATGTAGTGCCAGTATGTTTGGTAGCCTTTTGATTTTCATACGCTTCTCTGCTTCTTGAAGCCCGCAGCATGAATCGCAGAAGAACTTGTTCCGTTGGCACAGCATCTCCGATGCACTGAATTGCCGCAGGCATGCCGTCACGGAGGAATTCTGTTCAATGTCTATCGACAGATCGAGGAACATTTCGTCCCTTGAAGAGACCTGCGTTCTTGTTGTCAACGGTAACGAAATAGGAGAACCGGTGACCACCCACAGTTTCACACGTGAGACAACGAGTCTCACTTGTTAGGGTACCTTCAAATAGAGAATGGATAAATGTTCCTTTCGAGTAACTGCTGCCGGTAGTGACTCCTTGCGAGGCAGAAGTGGTTGTTATTATGGAAGTCGACACTGTAAAAAAATGGCTTTCATTTAGCAGTAGATTTCATTGGATCTTCGTGTACTTACAATCCTCTGCTGGCGCTTGCGCCGATTTCTCTTCCTTTATTAACCTTTCCTTTTGCCTGACGAGTTTTTCCTCCTCTTCAATGTTCTCCACTATGGTATTCACCAGATAATTTAGAAATTCATGAGCATCTTGGTGCATGGTGGTCCTGAACAGTTCATTTTCCTTTCGTAATTTTGCGATAAACACTTGAGGTGCTACAGTTCCCTTATCGAGCGAGTTTTGCGAAATATGAATAAATAAGGACCGGAGAGCGGAGAAAAGGGTTGGCGGTTGGGCGGAGATGGTTGGGCCCGTGTTGACGGCATTCGTGTCTTCGGCGTCGGCTTTTGAATGAGGCTCGGGGTGGCCTCCGGACACCGGACGTTTATGCCCACTGGTGCTCGCTTTGGTGTCTGGTTTTGTAGATGTTTTGGCGTTCGAGGGGGGTGGTTGGGTGGGCTGGACAGGGTTGACTACCAGGGGCGGTTGTGGTGGGTAGAGGTTTGCACGGTCCGGAGAGTTGACGACGAGTTCTCGAAATGGTTCGGAAAAGTAGAGAGCCTGTAGGACGGAATTTGCATAGCTGCGGAAAATGCGCGAAAATATTTGGTCAGTTAATGATGACGTTGAAGCCGGGACCGAACGGGACACGGTTTCAAAGCTCTAGAGCCTTCTTTTACACGTATATATGCAAAGTCGCCGTGGCGTATACGTATGTGCTACTGAAGCGAGTGGCCTGACGTGACCGGGTCCACCCTTGCGGATCAGCCACCCCCTTCCAGGTAGCAAGACAAGTCCGGCAGGGACCAAATATATGAAGAAATATGGGAGGACGACCGGTTGGAGTACTCACCAGGTGTTCCCAAACTGTGCGGTGCCAAAGTCAACAGGTGATCAAAATCGTCAGCGAACATTAGCCGGGCCGTAAAAATGAAGACAAGCGACGAGTCTGGGTCACTCTGGACGAAAGAGGGGAGTAGAATGAACATGAAAGACGGTCTCCGCCATACAGAGAGCGTGTCTGGGGCTGGTGCCAGGGTCGAGTTCGCCGTTAGCGAGAGGCTATCAAACCATATGTCCATTGGTTTCCTTCATAGCTTTCACGGCGCCTTTGCACCGTTTTCGAGATATTGACGCGGAGGATTTGAAATTTTAAGAAACGTACGTTCTCAAGTCCAAAGCGCTTCGCGTCCGCTGAGCTCACAGCGGTTGTTCCCAACGACTTGTCCCCAGAAGTTGATTGTGCAGTTCCACGATTTTGAGTCGATGCCTGCTGAGAAACTCCCATCCAACGAAGAAGCGACATGGCAGCGTCTGTGAAGTCGGCGTAATCGTGGTCACCGAGTCCTTGTTGTCGCGCTGGGCAGCGTTCAAGTAATTATCGAGGATATAGTAAAAGGTATTCTTGCGCCTGGTTTGCTCGCTGTTTCTGACGACGTCGAGAGTGAGGTTGAAAGCCAAGAGTTACAAGGTCGACTCCAAAAGTCGCTTTGGGTGCCTGATCTCATTGCCACTTGCGGGTCGTTCTTCCGTTTGCTTTGTACTTACCTAATCTCTTACTACATTTTGTCTTTTTATTTAGGAATTATCGTATTTTGAGCCCACAAAACTGTAGTTTGTGGCTTCCCTCCATCCCCATCAAATGATCCCATATTTCCGATCTCGCTTCTGCTCTCACTCACATGCGTGGGCAGGGCATCAACGCCCAGTCCCGTCCGCCCCGCATACAACTCTCTCTCACGGTATTATAAGTAAGGCTGGGAGCAGCACTCGGCCATAAGCAAACCACTAGCCGTCGGTTTGTGCAGTACTAACTCGCTTGGCAATTGGGGCTTGGAGCTCGCCAGGGGCTGCAGTTACGCCGGTCCGCATCTGAGTGCAGCTTCCAACATCTTACGTACCTGGGTACCTGAACAGAAAAAATATACACACAAAAAAATTAAAACTTACAATCCCTTGTTTATACTGTGGCGAGAAGTATGGGGGGTTCTGTGCAGAGTCGCCTCGGGCTTCTCCTACTGGATTGACCAACAGGTCTTTTCATCTCCCTTGGAAGCAGGTTAAGCTCAGTAATGTTAACGGCCCACGAAGACGGGTCTTGTTGCCGGCCTTTTTCCGGAACTTGGACGGCTTTTTTTTGTTCCCCTTGGGAACTTTTGTTTTGGTTGACTTTTTCTGTTTTGCATTCTACTACACTATATGGCCTCTATTGCGTGCACATGGGTTTCAGGGGGCCCGTGCCCACAATCACATTATAGCGCCACCCCAGGCGCTTTTTGATTCTGCAATACTCGCCAATGAGATCCAGCCTATCAAGTCACCGGAAGGAACTTACCGGCCTATTCACTTCCTTTGTTGCCAAAAAGCAGCGATCACCCCAACTGCCTGGTCAACTGTGATGAGCTTGCAGACGAGCATATCATTACCTTGAGGACTCTTTATCTCCTTTTCCTTTGGAGCCAGTACCCAGCGCAAGTGCTCGTAAAAGGACCCATGGTCTGCGGGAGTTTTGCACTCTTTCGCCTTCCCTGTGTAACCGATGACTGGCGGCAATTCTGGAGACGCTACGCGTAGTGCCTCTATAAATCCATCAAGATCATGAACGTCTACGATCTTCCCTTCCCTGCACCGAGCAAACCCATATGACCATGGATCGCGATGATATGGTTTTCCCGTGCTCTGAAGAATGAACGCCCATTTCAATGAGCGACTCGGGATATTCGGTGCGGGTGTCAAGTTTATCAAGGAAGACGTCGCGAATCTGGAGCCGTACGTCCTATCCCCAACTCCAAAGTAAATCTGAGGCATCGTAGCCCTATCGCTAGACTCGCTCAACAAAGCGATACCATCGGATATGGCACGAATGATGGTATTGGGGTCGGTTAACTTGACACATCCCCCTGCTTCTGTGGAGGATCTGGAATATATTTTCCGCGTCAGCAGAAATACAAACTCCATATCGGCAGATCTGCGACCACCACCATTCATACCCCTAAAGTATGTCAGCTTATGGGCAATCTGAGGCTGTCCAATGTGTGTGGTCGGGTGTAAGCTGTCGATTTCGTCGACGGAAAGTTCTTTTCCAAATAGAACGAGGACTTTGAGCTGAGGGAGAGAACTGATAACGGCCTGAATTGCCGTCATATTCAAGGAGTTTCGTCCTCCCAACTTCATAATGCTACAAGATGGGAAGAGCTGGGCAAAAGTGGCAATCTGGCCAGCTGCTAGCGGAAACGGCGACAAGTCGACAAAGGCGCCATATGGCGAAATTTGCGTCACAATCTTTGCTAGGAAAGGAAAGAGTGGATTCGGAATCTCTGAGAGGGAAAAAAGGTCGGTAAGTATCGAGTTTACGGTCGACAAGTCCAGGGTGAGTAGTGATAAGAGCGCGAGGTCATCGTGACACTGCTCAGGTTGTTTAATAGCTGATTCAATGACCTTCTTCGCGGTAATCGTCACCAGTGATGGTGCAGCCACGGTTTCCTCTGCCAGTTCCGAAATAACACTGACGATCGAACTAGGGCTCTTTTTTGCAATATCAACGGCATCCCATTTCCACTCTGTCCTGTCGGCGTCGTATTCCCCGGGGAAGGCTTCGGCTAACGTGGGGGCATCAATCAAAGGCACCTCCTCGAGCCCTTTGTAAGCGGAACGGATGGAATCCAGTTCTTCTTCTGGTGCTTGTGATTCTTGCGAGTGCTCTGGGTTGATGTAAGGATAATAACTTTCCACGTATGTCTTTGCGCTCATTGGCCTAAAGGACATGGAATCGTCATAGCCCTCCTCGTATTCGATACCACCGAGGAAAACCATGCAGTATCTAGGGTTTTGGGGGTCTGTCACGTCAAAAATTGTGATTCCGTCGTCGTTATCTAAATCAAAGGATCAGAATTCATGTAGCTAGTTCCCGAAATGCCCCTACCGCCATCTCTGCTCCCCATGTTTGCTGATTCTGTGCTGCAATCGCCATTGTATTTGTCATCGACCCCCACGCAAGTAAACGCCTGGTATAACATGTTGATGTAAGGGCATGGAACAAACACCTCCCATCCACCCTGTCCGGAGGTTGTATATTCAGGGCCATAATCCTCAAATGTCTCGAGGTCTGCTTTGATGAGAATAGAATTGATGGGATTCTTGACTGCCCGGATGAATCTTGTGGCTGAACGAGCTGGCCCTTGGCCGTACAGCCATTGCCAGTGAAATGCAGCGACGCAACGATAGCGACGCCTATCCCCTGTGCCTACTTTGGCAATTACAAACGTCTAATAGGCGATTAGATGAGCATTGCCGTTCCTAATATGCTCACTTGATGTCTTTGGCCCATAATGCAAGATGTGGCGGAAAGGAAGATTGCCACACGTCATTCCGCCACTCGCTTTGACGTAACTGGCAAGCAAAACATAATAAATTGAAACCACATTTGGACTCTAAGCTCAGGTCTATATCAGCTCTTTTAGGATTACTGATCCCTGCCGCAGCAGCCGTACAAGTCGACGAATTTCTCGAGATCTATGGCAACAAGATTTAGTCTAATCCAACATTTCGCCCTGACCTTCCTCTATTGATTGAACACAGCCGTGTCATCTCCTTGTAGGTGGCGTACGTCAAGGCCACAAAAGGATGGTGCTCGGCGACATTATAGCAAGCATTACATAGTGCACTTCGAAAATCTTATACAGAATTAGTGATAACCCTTCTTTGCATCGTTTGAAACTCTCTTCACTATAACTCCTATTGCATGCATATGGATCTTAGGGGACCCGTACCCCAAGCACGCTATGGAGCCACGTCAAGCCTTTTTTGATTCTGCAATACTCACCAATGAGATCCGTTCTACCAAGTCACAGGAAGAAACTCGCCAGTCTCTTCATTTCCTTTACTGTCAAAAGCAGCAATCACTTCAGAAGCCTGTTCGACTGTAATAAACCGGCACATGAACCTCTCCCTTTCGCTGTGATATACAACAGCACGCTCCTCCTCGTCATCATCAAAAGGTAGATCAAGTAGCCAGCGCAAGCGCTCGTAAAAGGACCTATGGTCCGCTGGGGCCTTGCATTCCTTCACCGATCCAGTGTAGCCGGTGACTGGCGGCAAATCTGGACACTCTGTGTATAGGGCCTCTATGAACCCATCGAGATCAAGAATGTCTACCACTCTGCCTTCTTTGCACCGAGTGAACCCATATAACCACGGATCGTGGTCGAATGACGATCCCGTGTTCTGAAAGATAAACACCCACTTCAAGAAATGACCTGGAAAATTAGGTCCGGGTGCTAAATTGATCAGAGGAGACGTCGCAAATCTAGAACCGTACGCTCTGTCCTCAACTCCAAAGCAAACTCTGGGCATCGCAACTCGTGTTTCGCCAAACCAGGCCACTAAGCATGAGATCGCATCAGATATCGCACGAATGACGATATTGGGGTCGTTTAATTTGATACAGCCCCCTGCTTCATACATTTCTGCCTTTTCTTTGGAGGGGCGGAAAGAATTTTGTCTCTGCTTCAATAGAAATGCGAACTCCGTATCAGCAGTCTTGCGACCGATGAAGTGTCCCTCACTGTCCATCTCCGCAAAATATGACGGTTTATGAGCAATTTGAGGACGTCCAAGGCGTGTGATCGAGGATATGCTGTCAATCTCATCGACGGATATTTCTTTTCCAAATAGAATTAGGACCTCGAGCCAAGGGAGGTGACTGATAACGGCCTGAATTGTAGCCATATCAAGCGAGTTTCTTCCTCCCAACTTCAGAATGCTACATGATGAAATGATCTGGGCAAAAGCGACTACTTGGCTGGCCTCTAGCGAAAATGGCGATAAGTCAACGAAGTCCCGGAATGGCGAACTTCGCGCTATTAGCTTTGCTAGTAAAGGTAGAAGTGGATCCGGAATCTCTGGAATGGATAAGAAATCGGCGAGCATCGAGTCCACGGTCGACAAGTCCAGCATGAGTTGTGACAAGAGCGCGACGTCGTCGTGACACTTATCAGGTTGGTTAATAGCTGATTGAAGGACCGTCTTGGCTGTAAGCGTCACTAGTGACGGTGTCCCTACAACTTCTTCTGACAGCTCCGGGGTAGTCCGGACGATGGTGTTGGTACTCCTTTTTTCATTATGATCTCCAGGCACATTCCATTCCGTACTTTCGGCATCATATTCGTTGGGAAAGGCTTCGGATAGTGTAGCAGCATCGATCAAAGGCACGCCGTCGAGTCCTTTGTATGCAGAGCGTATGTAATCCAGCTCAGCTTTCAGCTTGGCGTCTGCACTCGCTTCTAAGGAGCTTCCTTCCTGGGCCCGATTAAGGTCTGGGTAATAAAGCTCCACATAAGTCTTTGCGCTCATTGGCCTGAAACCCATAGAATGGTCATATTTTCCGTCGCTGATCTCGTACGCGCCAAAGCAAACCATACAGTATCTGGGGGATTGGGGATCTGTCACGTCGATGATCGTGATTCCGTCGTCGTTATCTAGGTTGAGGCATCAGAAATTGTGTATTAAGGTCTCAAAGTCACCTACCGCCTCCTGAACTTCGCATATCAGCTGATAGTATGCGAACTGATCGATAGCAGTCATTGAACCGCTCATCAACGCCTACGGAGGTAAAAGCTTGATATAGCATGCTGATATAAGGGCAGGGAACAAAATATTTCCACTTTTCTGATCCGATCTTCGTATATTCAGGGCCATAATCTTCAAATGTTTCGACATCTGTTTTGATAAGAATAGAGTTGATAGGATTCTTGACTGCACGGATGAATCTTGTTGCTGCAGTAGCTGGGTCTTGGCCGTACATGCATTGCCAGTGGAACGCACCGACACAGCGATAGCGACGTTTGTCCCCTGTGCCCACTTTAGCAATTACAAACATCTAGTAGGCTATTAGATGTGATTATCTGCTCATAATGTACTCACTTGATGTCTTTGACCCATAATGCATGATGTGGCGGAAAGGAAGTTTGCATGTCTGCTCTCGGATGCGTGCTACGGGGTCAGGAAGGATTACCACTGGATAATTTCAGAGCTAAAATTTAAGTCAAAGCCATTTAAATTAGAGTTATGCAATTCAATAGTTACATTCCAACAATAACTGTCTACTGTCTGCCAAATTCGATACTAAAGGGAAGTAAATTTGCCCAAAATATACCTCTAGATTAGTTCTTCACATCGTAAAACTCTCATCGGTTCGCATTTAGGTCGTCTTTTGCTTGGAATCAATTACTTGAATGCAGGTTCCTCCACTTTCGAAGCTGAACCTTATTATATCCGTTGGGTATCAGCAAAAGAAGCTGTTGTACTATAATAACTATTGACAGTAAATACCATCTACCTGATTTAGGAGCTCTGAGGGTCGCCTGTTACACTCATAAGGCCGTGTCTAGGAGTCTAAGTGGCAATAAGAACTCAAGTTTCGGCCTTGGGTGCTAATGGGGGATGTCTAGAGGGCAGGAGCTTTATTGACCGGAGGCCAGCCACCACCAGCCAAGTCTCACAACTTCAAGATAGATGAACGTAGACGATACTTTAGCCTCTCCAGAATCCCCATAATTTCTTGAAGAATGTCTCCTTTTCACCATACATCTTGGTGTTACGTGATAGTGGAATCGGCAAGCGAACCGTGCCAGAGGTCCCCATTGCTGCTCCCCGAGCGGCTCTACTCGCCCGCTGCCCGCTGCCCGCTGCCCGTCGCCCGATCGAGCGCTCTAGTTTTTATATAATTCATCTTGAGCCTTTGAAACGGCATAGCGCTCATCGGGCGAGGCGAGTCCTATAAGAAGATAGACGAGAAGTCGCACGCCATTTACGCCCAACGAATCTTTTTGCCGATCACCATAGCTGACTCGTCGGTTCCCTACCCTCGTCCACAACCATCTCACTATTTGGAAAAGGTCTTTAAGCAAGTTTTATAACTAAAAGTCACGTCATCAGCGAGGTGAGCACTCTTCCAGACAAATGCCACTCGGTTTTGCATCTGACAAATGGTCCATCTCTGGAACCGTATCGCCAGAGCATACACCACGAAAAAGTAACAACATAGTGAACTAAAACATGTCAACTACAAACGGAACATCATCCGCGCCTTCCGCTCCCATTGCCCCGGTTGCTGCATCGAGATCGGCACAGGTAGCCAGAGGCGATACGGCATCGGGTGGAAATGTGGGCACATTTGGTGTAAGATTAGATCTCCTATCTTTTTAGCACCGTTACTCAACCAACGCGTCATTTATAGGTTAAGAGCGGTCTCGCTCAAATGCTCAAGGTATGGTACTATTCTCGAACCCTGCGAATGTATTCTTATTGTCATTTAGGGTGGAGTGATCATGGATGTCATTAATGCCGAGCAGGTTTGTTTATTACTGAGGTCCGCACGACACCAACTAACGTGTGCTCATAGGCAAGGATAGCCGAGGAAGCTGGCGCATGCGCAGTGATGGCTTTGGAGCGTGTTCCAGCTGATATTAGGAGGGAGGGTGGAGTTGCCCGCATGGTCAGTTTCAGTCATCTTTCCGCAACGAGAACTCACCCATGTCATATTCCCCTTACGTCAGAGCGACCCAAAGATGATTAGAGAAATTATAGACGCAGTAACTATCCCTGTGATGGCAAAATGCCGTATTGGCCACTTTGTGGAGGCCCAGGTATTGGAGCCTTCTGACGTCTTTGGTGATCCGTGCCCCTGACCCAATTTACAGATACTTCAGGCAATCGGTGTCGATTATATTGACGAGTCCGAAGTGCTTACTCCGGCGGATGAGGAACATCACATTAATAAGCAAGGCTTCAAAGTCCCATTCGTCTGCGGTGCTAAGAATCTGGGAGAGGCACTTCGTCGCATCTCCGAAGGTGCAGCCTTTATCCGCACTAAGGGTGAAGCGGGAACTGGTAATATTCATTTAGAGCTTCTTCGAATTGTATTGACTCGAAATAGGAAACGTCGTCGAGGCAGTTCGACACTGTAGGACGGTCAATTCAGAGATTCGAAGGGCGGCCTCGATGGACGAAGCAGAATTGTTCGCGTTTGCCAAGGAGATTGGCGCGCCGTACCATCTCCTCAAAGAAACGGCGCGACTGAAGAAGTTGCCCGTTGTCAACTTCGCAGCTGGCGGCGTTGCTAGTCCCGGTATGGGATAGTTTCTGTACTTTGCGTTGCGTAGCTAACACCTGATGTAGCTGACGCCGCTTTGATGATGCAGTTGGGATGCGACGGAGGTACGGTTGCGATTCCTTTTCTGTAAAAGGAGGGCTAACTCGGGTTCTAGTCTTTGTTGGCTCTGGTATCTTCCTTGTGAGTACATTGATATCGCTAATGACGACAATATTGAAAAAGCCACTTCCAGTCAGGTGACCCAGCTAAGCGAGCCAAAGCGATCGTGCACGCCGTAACGCACCATAACAATCCAAAGATGCTGGCGGAGATCTCCGAAGACTTGGGTCCTGCTATGGTTGGCTTGACTATGTGAGTGTGGAGTGGGGTTCCGAGACATTTAGACTCAGATAGTTTGGCAGTAATCCTAACATGCAGGGTGGCCTCATGGCCGGCCGAGGCTGGTGAAATGCCAGCACGCCTTTCGGCAAGCATTGCTGCGTAAAGATGCAAAGGAAGCATTCCTTCCCCACTTCCCCTGATTGGAGAGTTATCGGACATGGTTTATGTGGTAGCCACTTGGAGGTGCATGGAATAAAGAATCCTTCCTTATGATAGTATTTGTTTCCATGGATTTCCATACTGCCTTTATTTTGTTTTTCGCGAATGTTTTGTCGCTGGCAAAAGTTAGCGAGGTGACACCTTCGCCTACACCACAACCGTTTGAGGAATTCGGGCGGACCCAAGCAAGGGCCCATAAAGGTAGCTGCAACATTGCTGAACGAAATATTCAACTAGGAGCAGGACTTGACGTCCTTGACTCGAAGATGATTGCCATCACAGCTCCTTCGCCGTCGCCCCCGGCGAGCACGACTGGTCATCCGCCACTCTCGATACCCATTCCTGGCGCAAACAATGCTGACGAAGGAGATGAAGTCGCTCTGAGCAGAAATACCTCGGTTATTAGCACCAGGTCATCCTCATCCAGCGAGTCTTCGTCTGTTGCGCCTCCACCTCGTCCACGACCGATCAGAACTTATACGGGACCGCAAGCAAAGAATGTTCCCGACGTACTGCCTGCGAGTCCAACTACGCCAAAAGCCACTCAACGAACATTCGATGACTATCTTCTAGCCGCTAGCACCGGCGCTACACCCCCGAGGAACTCCACGCCCATCACAGATCCTGCTGGAATTCCTTCTGGAGGAATTGAGGCTCAGATGGCTCACGCAATCGCCATGGGTGCTGGTGCCAGCAGCAGCCTGTCTGTCCCCAACTCTGCGCTCGGCAGTGCTATTTCCAGTGGGTTCAATACCCCTTCAAGGGCGAGCCCTACTCCAGGGACGTCAACGCCCAATGGGGCCAGAAGTCGGCAGCCGAGTGGCACGAACAACGCGCAAAACTATCGGTTCGAGGGAGTGCTTGGAGAGGGTTCATACTCCACAGTCAGTATTCTCTACATGAGACTTTGGATGTTTTTTTCTTGCTGCCCGCTCACTCCTCTTTCGCTTAAAGGTGTTCACCGCGACTTCACTCGTCAACCAACAAGTGTATGCTGTAAAGGTCATCTCCAAACGATTATTACAAAAGGAGAATAAAGTCCGCTATGCCAACTCTGAGCGATCCATATTGTCCAAACTCGGCGCCGCGAATCATCCTGGCATAATACGGCTCTTCTCAGCATTCCAGGACGCAAATTCTCTATGTGGGTCGACTTTCCGGGCCTGCCGGTTTTGGTCGCGTGCCTTGCTAAACTGACCCTTTGCCCCAGATTTCGTCATGGAACTCGCTCCAAATGGAGAGTTATTCGGTCATCTGCGACGTCTCGGTTCATTCAATATCGAGGGAACACGATACTATGCGGCCTGCATTCTGGACGCGGTTTCGTTTATTCATAGTATGAACATCATTCACCGGGACCTCAAGCCGGAGAATATCCTGCTCGATGCAAATATGAGGGTCAAGATAAGCGATTTTGGAACCGCCAAAGATAAGGCTATGCTTCCGGCCGACGATAACGGTATGTTTACGCTTATTTTGGCCAAAAAATTTCGGTCACTCAATAAACAACGTTTCAAGTGAGCGCAATGAAACGGAAAGGATCCTTTGTCGGCACTCCGGAATATGCATCTCCTGAGATGCTCGTGCCTCCCACCATTACTACTCGTGCATCCGATATCTGGGCATTCGGCTGCATCGTATTCCAATTTATCTCCGGAAGGCCGCCTTTCAAAGAAGGTACCGATTATTTGACGATGAAGAAGATTCAAGAGGGCAAATACGAGTTCCCTGAAGGCTTTGACGAAGTGATCAAAGACATGGTGGAGCGCTGTCTGGTTATCAATCCCACGATTCGGATAACCGGTGAAAACTTACATGTTCACCGATTCTTTGACTCTATCAATTGGCAAACGCTCTGGAAGGAGACACCCCCGGTTCTCGAATCTGGGCTCGTCAAGGCCCGAGAACCTATAACTCAAGCAATCAGTCTCAACTGGAGCGATCTTGATGGATCAGAAGATGAAATGGAGGATTTGAGAACAAAGTACAGCGAAGCAGAGGAAGAGGTCCAGCCACAACAACCAGAAACGGTGGCACAAGCTGTACGCCGGTTTGATCCCTTCCAAGTAGAGTCTCGTCATCAGCGCTCACTTTCCGAGGATACCCGAACGAGCCTCGAGAAGACGCCCACAAGGACACAACCAATTGACCAGATTTACTCCACATCGCCGTCGGATTATAAATCGAACATCCGCCGTTTGTCGCAGTCCTCGGATGGGACTCGGAGGCGAGCATCACCTTCATCTGATCTAGGGGCGCGCCTGCATCAGGCGGACGAAACAGTCGAGGATGCAAAGCCAAGGCGCATCTCACCATCTTCTTTTGAAGGTCGACCCAGCATTGGGGCTCTGCCTATACCTCAACCGCTGAATGAGGCAGACGAAGGGGAAGTCATCGAAGACGAGTCGGAGCAAGGCTCGGGTGAAAGTCCGTCTACTATGGACGATGGTGCATCCCGCCTTGTCGATTCCGTCGCTGGCCTGTCGCTGAAACCGTCTAGCGATGCCGACGGTTTATCGTCTCTACTTTCTGCTGATGGTGGACATGCCAAATCGTCTTCTCTTCACTCAAGCGCCGACATGACCCTTATGTCTACCTCTGGGACTTCTGCTGGGACATCAGCAGGAGCGACTGCTGCGCAAAGTCCCAAGGGGTTCGAAGTGGTCAGAGGCGTGCGAGGGATGGAGTTGGGAAAAGACCTCAAGGAAGTGACATGGATCTTGACGACTGGGTGAGTGCCTTGACTCGCAGATTGATGTGAACAGTTGATTAACTTGATTATAGGCAAACGCTCCCTGGGCCGTCGGAAACCTGCATTCATATTACCCCGGTGACTACACGGGTTAAGCGTGGTATACTTCCGGCCAGGCAACGCCGCCGGCTCTTGATGCTCACTTCATCGGGTCGGCTCATCTGCATCAAAGAACTCAAGTCGACAACTGGGAAGCGAAAGGCGCAGGTGGTGGATGCGATGGTTGTTGGTTCGCCCATGGCAACTACCAACACAGAGGAAGAGGTCAAAGCCACAAATGAGGCCACCAAAGTCGGAGAGCCAGTGCGTTCCTTGACTCCGACGGGGAACGAGGGTATCAAGGGAGCTATGCCTTCCACCTCTCCCTCGAAGCGATCCTCCATCATCGGCCTATCCCGATCCACAGGCAATGCCATCACCTCTGCCCTCCCAAGTCTGAACATATCGCTTCCTGGGTCTTCAAAAACCCCATCATCTTCTAATGTCTCAGGTTCAACTCCAGAGTCCTCACGGACGGCCAATGCTTCGCCGGCACCAAAAGTGGCACCAGCAGTCGTGGGAAAGGTCGAACCCAAAGGCGAAACCGCATTTTCAGTCTATTTCGGCGAGAGAAATGTCCTCTATGCTGTCGACAGCCATTCGACAATGACAGAATGGATCGACAAGCTGAAAGCGGCAATGGAAAGCCGATGAAGAAGTAGTGGAGAAAGTGGTGATTATCGTCGGCCACGGTGACGACGTATTTATTCAGGAGTTTGGTGCCGTGTCATGGAGATTACCCGACGCAATTTTCGAGGTCCCCAAGCCACGGTATAGGACCATGGCGATCATTAAGACTATAATTTACTATTCAACATGGAATGAACCATTTTATCCGCTGACAACGGGTATTCACATACCTGTTTAACGCTTGTCAAGCTCCGTACACCTTGCCCTGTTTCAACTCAGGAGAATTTTTGGTGGCAACAGACCAATGAATCACATGTATACCGATACGCATCGAGGTTTCTTTGGATTTTTTTCGCGTTTATGTTATCTACATATAATTTCTCTGGGGGTCTTGTTGGCTGGTGGGCCCATTAGACTCGCGGAATTTTGGGTGTCTTCGATGTCTAGTGTCTGTCTAGCTGTATAAACGATAGCAATTCTCTCTCGATGCGTGAGTTAGAGTAAATTCTTCGCGATAAATCAACTTGCCGCCAACCACACCCCTGCCTTTCTTCTGCTACACTTGGCCATGATATAAAGGCTAAAATGGGCCGAACAAGGCATGCAAAACGTAAATTACCGGTGACTGCTCCTATTAGCACCCGTGCTGGGCCTGTAGGAGACAAATTACCAGCTTCAGCGTCATCAGCGGCCACCCGAACTGTGATACGACAGTTTCATGTTCTCATGAAAAGGCGCGAACAGCTGTTACGCAAAACGTCGGGGAAGAATCAAGGCTCTAAAAGTGCTGCAAACGGTCGAGATTACGAGGAGCTGGCTCAGATAGAACAAGAGATGGAGATGTTGGGTGGGCTGGAAAGATATCAGGCCATGTCTTCCATTGGTCAATCCGTCACAAAAGGTGGGGGGTCGGAAAAGGTGCTAGCTTCGTGGCTCAAGGAATTGCGCACGGCAAATAAAGATGTCGATAGTCGCCTACGGTACATACATGATATATCGAATCTGGAAGAATACTGATCACTCTTATAAGACTTCTCGATGTAGGAGCACTGAAGCACGACAATTACTCTTCTTCGAAATCTTTTATCGAAGCAACTCCCATCGACCTGCACTCTCGCCACCCGCACATTATAGAACAGGACTTCATGAAGATAGACCCGAATTCCAGTTTACCATTTCATCAAGGAATCCCATCTAACAAGGACTGGGATGTCATCTCCCTTTCCCTCGTTCTCAACTTTGTTCCAGATCCCTATGAGCGTGGACAAATGTTACATCTCGCGCATACTTTACTGGCCACAGATGGACTCCTTTTCGTAGTGGTGAGTGCCTCTGACCATAAATGAATCATTCCTCTGATTCAGTGCTCTTTCAGTTGCCACTGCCTTGTCTGCTGAATTCGCGATATCTGACAATTCAGCATTGGACCTTGCTGATGGCAGTAGTAGGCTTCTCGCTATTGAAGGAGCGATGGAAAGAAGGCGGGAAAGTTGGCTATTGGCTATTTCAGAAAGTGGAAATACCCAAAAGCGTGTCAAAGCGGGAGGTCCCGTTCTCAAAAAAGACAGTTTTGAAGGAAGGGGCATCAAGGAATAACTTTTGTATCCTCATTTCGTAGTATTAGACCAGGGTCGGGTGCTTTGTTACGTTGGCAGGTTTACCGATACCAATTGAACATTTGGTCGAACTCGGCTATGTTGACACCGACTGCCGGCCAGCCAAGAAGCTTACTCCCTGCCATGTCCGTGTAAGTATACTTCATAAGTGTCTTTTGCGCGTCGTGTTCTTTCATTAAAGCCATTTAAGTAATACGTCTATTCGTGCCGTCATCTTCGATATTGGTGGTGTGGTGATTACTTCTCCTCTCATCGCCATCGCGGCGTACGAACGCGAACGGGGATTCCCAAAGGATTGGCTCAACGTTCTCATGTACGCATAGTGCATTAAACGAGACGTGCTGGTCTAAAACATGATACAGTACAGGACATGGATCTACAGGGGCCTGGCAGCGCTTCGAGCGAGGGGAGCTCGACCTTCAAACATTCTATGCAGAGTTCGGAAGCGACCTCTCAGACGTGAGCAAAGGGCAAAAATGGTATGCAGACTATTGCCGTAAACGTGGGTTAGGTGAGTAATCTCCCACGACTAGAGATACAAGTCCTAACACGTTCAAAGGCATGCCCACACTGCCGCCTGCGCAGGAAATGCGGGTGGACGGTCGTGAGGTGAATTGTTTCGATCCCGAATAAGGGAGGGCAACTGACTCTCCTGTGAAATCCGCCGTCATGAACGGCAGCTCTTTGGACGAATGATGCGTGGATCGCAATTCGACGATATTGTTGTCCGTGCCATCCACAAAATTCGAGGTAATATATGTTAATTCGACAGCTGGCATCATTTTTAACGCCTCTTTAGAGACGAAGCGGTACAGAGTCATCTCTGTCACCAACAATTTTGGGCAAACTAAGGATGGTATCCCCGAGAGTGAGCTGCGCTTCCTCGGTTGGGATAGCGGGAGAGGGGCCAATTCTTCAGCCCTTCGTATCCTTTTCGACGATTATATTGATTCGAGTGAAGTCGGACTAAGGTGAGCTTGAGCCACGTTCTGCTGTTGTGGGGTGTAGGGCCAATCAAGTGGATTGATTAGGAAACCGGACCCTGCGATATACTCGTTGGCCTGCCAAAGAAATGGGGTGAAACCGGAGGAGGTGATCATGTTGGATGACTTGGGCATGTACGTTGCCACCTCCCCTTTTGGCGTGAATCGTATTTCTCATAAAACTTGGCAGGAACCTCAAGACTGCACGCGAGCTTGGGATGTCCACTATTCGTTCGTGATAGTCTCAAGTATAAGTATGCTAAATGCTCAATTTTCCTTTCAGAGGTGCACATTGGGCGGTCGGAGGACGCTATACGACAACTCGGCAAAATTCTCGGTCTAGATCTCCTCGACACGGAGCACAAGGAGCGTTTGAGCAAGCTATAGAAGTACCGCGCAGGTTGTTGTGGTATCGTCGAAATTTGGTGCGCATCGTTGCAAAATATAAATTTCTGGAGACGTCAATTGGAAATGCTCTCGCTATGATATCATGTAAAAATCTTTTCTTGTTTCACTCACTTTCATGGTGAATCCATTGGTCCGAATTTGCTTCATGTAGTGAGAGTGGAAGAACTTCAGCCACCTCCCCGGTATCCCAAGATGCTGACAAGCACCTACGCAATTTACACGGTGATGATACTTATTTAGGGACTCTGCGTTTGTGGTTACGTTTGATATGTTGCCTCCTGGCCTTGTCATATTGAAAGGCCAAGCGAAGGCGGTAGGTGCCGATAAGCTTCGAAAAACCAAGCATTAGATCGAGTTTAATGGATTCAAAGCTGAGGGTGAGCCCAGAGAATGTAATTCTGGTCGGACTCGACATTTGGAGCAGGCAAAAGTGGCGAAAAAATAATATTGGAAAAGGAATAAATGGACAGTGTCTAGAATGGTTTGTCTTCCGGATGAATATCGTCGACCCAGATGCTTCCAACCTGGAACAAGAAGTGATGAGCCGAGGCCATGATGTGTTGGACAGACGAATTCGGCTTACAACTGGCAACTTGATCAAGACGTCTTTCTTGAAAATCGGGGTGTTTGATAGTAAGAGGGTTAGAGTGGCACCGGTACCGATTCCCCAAAAGAGCAGAGCCGGATTCCACGCCTTTAAGCTCTAGGAGTATGTTAGGGACTAAGTATCACAAATGAAAAAGGAACATTGCTAACACTGGCAGTGAGACCGAATGGGCGTCTGGAGGCAGGCGTGAAGCGTACTTGAAGAGTTCGGGCCATTGGTCGAAAACAGAGGAGTTGGGATCAAAACTTGAGCTCCACCTTCATCTCCAGTAATTTCCATAAATTTTCACAAAACTACCATCTTTACCCTATCTTGACGTTATTGAATGCGTCCATCAGTCCAATCAGTCGCATAGCGTCGAGTAACACCATATCGCTTTCTGGTCTCTTGGTTCCTCCGACATCGGACAACCCCACGAAGCAAACACTGGATATTGACATAAAGAGGTTAATTCTCTATGCACCGTATAGCTTGGCCATGGATGCATCGCCGTTGAATACATGCAGTGCTCGACGAACGAGCGCGCGCTGATCCAGCGTGAGAACGGAAACCCAGCCATCCCGCTTCGACGTCAAGGAAACGGGACATTTCAAGGTTGGATAGCTCTTCAGGATATTGGATGAAGGCGACTATCCTCCATAACACCACAGCCTAGTGGGCGCGCTCGACAGTTCAATGCCTGCCAAGGAATGGGCTGTCCCTCAATCCCTTCAGTAAAGACAGCCGCGCCCTTTGTATTGTAAGGGATCAAGTGGTAGCTCCTGGCCCAGCGCTCCGAATCGCGGTGGATCACTGTTAAAAGGCTCGGACGACGGGATCATGGAATTTCATCCACTCTTCCTTCGGATCACCTTTTGCTGTTTCTTTCCTTCTTTCTTCTGAGCCTGGTGCTCCCTTTGTGAGTCCCTTTGTTCTGGCATCGTCCTTGCACACTCTGACGCTCGGGTCGTCCTATCAAGTTCTAGTTTTACTTTTCATCAATTTGATCTTTTCATTTCATCTTTAAAATGCGTTTCTTCTCGGCACACCTCATCATCTTCCTCTCCATTGCTCTTACCCTTGCCGCCCCAATCACCGAATCCCATCGTTCTCGCGATCTCGGTCATGCCAATGCAGAATCTTTGGCCCTTGTCAAAAGGGTACTTGGCGATGACGATCCCATTCCTTCCGGTAGCGGTTCGGGGTGGAAAAATCGCCTCGGTGCTGTTGTTAGACTCGGCCGGGTAAGTTTTAGCATCATCCAAGATTTCGATTCTTAGCTAAACGCATCTTAGGGGAAGCAGGGGGTCCAGCAGCTACCCAACGATCCAAACACAAGCACGAACAACCCAATCACGGTACGAGCCCATCCACTTGCTCACCCTATTCCCTCCAAATGCTTACATATACAATGTAGGGCGGGGTGAACACAACCCCAACTCCCTTCACCGTTGTGAGTCACTCCTTAGGGTGTCTATTCCTTTCAGTCTCTAATTGTTTGTTCGACCTCCAGCCACCGCCAACCGGTCCTCCTGCAGCTGGTCCCCTCACTATCAATGTACGTGTTCATTAAAGTATCTTCTCGCCAGCCACCCACTGACGCACTTGAATTGCCATAATGTATGTCATTTAGGTTAACCCAGCTGTTCTTGCTGCAGGAAATGCGGCCCGAAACAATCGAATTAGGCCTAACAGCCCAACTTCAGCTGTCGCTGGATCTCCAAACGTAGACAAGCCGCTGCCCCCACTCCCGGTAAGTACCTACTAACTAGCGCTATATATATAATATCCGACTGACCATGAACATTGCAGCGCCCGATCCTACGAGTTGCGAATCCTGGTCCGCGGAGCCCACAGCGCTCGAAATCCTTGGACAGTGGTACTCGTTCTAGAAGTTCTTCTTCTTCTCAAAGCAACGCCCCGGTTACCCGCGGTCGCAGTAGGGCAACCAAGAACCTTGGTGGGGGCCAAAGTGGGTCGCCGAGTCGAGGAGGCTCGCGTTCAATCAGCAGTGGCAGAGCTACGAGAGGAAGTGGATCGTTGCGCTCGATCAGCAGCGACAGGGCTACGAGAGGGACTCGCTCAGCTTCTTCCTCCAGGGCAGGATCACGCTCTCGTTCTCCTTCTAGCAACCGCTCCATCCGGGGCTCTCGTTCATCCTCTTCGGCCCGCAGTTCTAAATCCGGACGGGTATCTCGTCCAGCCTCGGCAGGACGTACCACCAGGGCCCGAGTGAGCGCTTCTAGACCCCGCAGTAAGAGCCCAGCCAGGGGAACCAACGCACGTGCTGGTCCCTCGAGGAACACCAACGCTCGAGCCACCTCCCGCTCTAGGAGCTCCGCCAAAAGCACCAAAGCACGAGCCGCCTCCCGCCCTGCATCACCAGCCCGCAAAGCCAACAACAACAAGCCCAAGTCAAGGAGTCCCGCCCGTCCGCGAGGAAAACAATAAGGGTGGATAAGAATAAAGGCGACGATGCTTGGCTCCTTGTGCTGAATAGGAAGACTCACCGCCCCATGATAGTTGGCGTATGTAACCTACATAATTGTATTCACATATATACGCATTTATATTTCTCTTAATCGCACCCTGACATGAATGATGCCTCGATCCGATCTACGTACCACTGGATTACAGCATATTGAAGGCCATTTTAAACCGTTCATCTGGGCCGAGAGGCACATGTAGATTATCAACTTGAATGGTTCTGGGGACATCTGCAGTTTTCATTGGAAAGGGGGAACATTATTTAAGGCAGATTCAGTTAGTACATGATCAAACAAAATCAACCGGATTATGATATTGTCTCCTATGACTGCTAGTACTCTTTATGGCTACTGTGATACATCGAACATAACCAATAATAGTGCTTGTCCACCCATCTCTGAATCTTCTGCGAACGAGTTGTTTATAGTCATCTCAACTGCAGTATTATAGCGGAACTTTGGCTCTGGGATCGCTGCAAACATTTGGCTGGCAATGCAGTTGGTAGCCCGTTGTTGGCTGGTATGTTGGCCAAAGCTACTTTTCTACAACTTCATTCGTGTCCTCAGATAATCGAGGGTGTTTTGATGGACGCTCTCCAATCAACTCCACAGATGCGGCTCGCTTCCTTGCAAAGAGCTCCATCAAAGTCGGCGTGTTTTTCTTTAGATCTTCATTCTGCTTCTTTGAGTGTTCGAGTTGACGCACGATTGTCTTGTATTGACGTTCATTTAGTTTGCCACTCCCAAGCTTCTTCTGTGCATCAGCCTTCTTCGTCCTTGTTGTCCTTGCAGCACTTCCGGTGCGTGAGTATAATCCCCTCTTTACGCCACCTCGATTTATTCCTCCGCTTTCCTTTGCTTCGAAACCCTTCATCGTGTGAGCTCCCTTTTGTGCAAGGGTGGCTTTTTTCTCAACGATATCTGCATCCTCCCATTCAGAATCATGTTCCGGTCCACCGTCCGTCCAATTCTCGGCCTTGCAATTCAGTGAGTCGTCAACCTCCACAATGCGCTGCTCCTCGTCTTCGCCATTCAACTGGAGAGTGAGACCAAGTTCAGCATAGGATATCTCCAACTAGTAAATAAGAAGATAAACTAACAATCTCTTTGGAAATTTCCTGATTAATTACCAACCCAGCCGAGGAGTGGCTGGGCTGCGAGGGCGGTCCATCAGCGAACAGACTCTGTGTGGATAGAAAACGACCATTTTTGCTTGATCGATTATATTTGCGAGCTTTCCCCATTTGTAGAAAAATTTAAACTGTAATGTCGTTGAGGTAATACTGAATTTAAACTCCGCTACCACGCACGAGCGCTCCCCGGCTGGGCTCTCCTAGCTGAACCCATGGTTCATTCGGCTACCACTACTTGCTTCCAAAGGGCTATCCCTGGCTTCATGAGCATGAAGAATAGTTCCAAGGGCATCCAGTTAATGTGGCCGTGGCGCATTGCCAGTACCTAGATTTGGAGAGCCCCCACCCCAATCAGCAACAGAAAACGATCCTAGGATAAAAACTAAATATGCCACAGCGAATATAAACAGGCGCATTCAAGCTTCTCTTGACGAAATCCGTATCAAAGAACGATATGGGGGTTGAATTCTCAACGAGGTATGTACGTGAAGGAAGAGGAGCGATTATGCTCCATTTTCATTTTCATGCGCAGTACACCCAAAGAATCTCTTATGAATTTGCCACCCTTTTTCCGGCTCTGCATCTCAATCTAGACGCGCGCAAACAGCGGGATTCTTGGACCTCCGATACCGGGCAAGGTCACAAAGCAAGTACTGGGTATCAACGTCCAGAACAAGTGATTCTCTATGCAATAGATGGTTACGGGTTAATCGGTCATGTAAGGATCTGATGCATTTTGAAGCTCGAACCTATGCGGGCGATGACCCAGCGTGAGAGCGACTACAACACTTCCACTTTGACTTGAAGAAAGTACTACGATTCAAAATCGATAACTCTAAGGCGCACAGGGTGCCGGAATACCTTCCACAGACCCACGATCACTGCCTCATAAAGACACTGGATATCTCAGTGCTTGGCCTGGGTTACGCTATTTATTTCTGCACGATGCACATTGTCATTGCCAGGGATCTCTCTCTAGCGCCCATATTCAGGCTGATTTTAAAAGGCTGGGGCGACAGGATCATGAAAGCCATCCATTTCTCTTTCGGATCCCCTTTTATTTCTTTTCTTACTTCCTTCTGAGCCTGGTGCTCCCTTTGTGAGTCCCGTCGTGATGGTATGCGTTCTTGCATATTCTGACACTCTATCAAGGTTTTAGTCTTACTTTCCATCATTTTGATACCTTCACTCCATTCTTGAGATGCTTTTCTTTTCGGCACCACTCATCATCTTCCTCTCTATTGTGCTTACCCTCGCTGCCCCAATCACCCACTCTCGTCACTATCGGGATCTCAATCATGCCGACGCACAGGGCTTTGCCCTTGTCAAGAGAGCAGGTCCCATCGTTAGATCTACGTCCCCGGACTTGCTAAAGCCTATGCCTCTACTCCCGGTAAGCCAATGAATGTATGGTTGTGATACCCAACTGACTAGATATCCTAGGGCCCAGTTCTCCGTATTGCAAATCCTGATCCTCCAAACAGGAACAAGAATCTGCCTGCACTTCCGGTAAGTGCCTATTAACTGGTATTAGACATGTGGATAGGAATATTTGCTGATCGAAGACATAGGGCCCTCCCAACGTGAACAAGCATCTGCCTCTAACCCCGACAAATCGCAAGAGTCCGGCTTCTGCACCCGTCACTCGTCATAAACTCAGGAAGTTCGACAGCAAATTCCCGAGTAGGGCTGCACATATGAACAAGCCTCTACCTAAGCTTCCAGTAAGTGCCTACTGATCAGTATTAGAAATATCAATATAATATCTGACTGATCACGAACATTACAGCCAGTTTTAAGAGTCAAGAACCCTGATCTGAAACACATGTATAACAACAGGAAGTCGAGGCCCCTAAATCCGCCTTCGGCCTGGAAGTACAAGGGGAATACAAGGGGGTAACTAACGAGCAATATGATCACCCTTGGCTCCCTGCGTTGAACAAGAGGAGCCTCTAACCTGTGGTAGCCTGTGCATGTAGTTTAGTACATTAATGCACATATTTCGCTTACCTGCACCCGAACATGGAAGGATATTACGATTAGTAAAAACAAGACTGAGCTACATGAGCATTAACAACGAGAAGCAAAGCCTGTCCCGTTGGTATGAGTGAAGGTGGTGCTGCATATATATCGACCTTTTGGAGAACTCCCTTCCAGCCGGACATAGAAGACCATCCCAAATCAAAAATTAACTGGGCCAGACTGCAAATGGGTTTCATGGCACTTGTTGGGTGTGACCGGCGCATTTTTCAGAATTCTAGTCTGGATGGACTCCTTCTAGAACGATGCGGGGTTTGAATGTACAAAGCCACAAAAGCAGTAAAAGCCGAAACTTAAAGGCTAAAGTTGGATACTTACTTTCGGCCACTCCGGTTCTCCATCTGATGTGCATCAGGCAATCGTCGGATGTTGACCCATTGTAGGCGTACGAGGCATTGGATGTCTCGAACGAATGCAGTGTTTGAACCGCACAGTGCGTGAGAATTCCAACCCTTGGTCATTGCAATTTGAAGTCAAGGGAACAGGGTATTTCAAGGACCGACGCCCCGTTTAATTCATTGGGCGCGGTTGGGCCCACCAAGTCACCGCCCCGTGGGCCCAAAGGCGGGACATGAAAGCCAGGACTATTCATTTCGGCAGGACAAGCCGTACCCTTTTATGATTCTCGACGGAGCGAAATGCAGAGCCTCACCTCTCGCGCCTAGTGTTGACCATCTATCAGTGGAGGAGGATAAAAGGCTCGGACGATGCGATCACGAACATTATCCACTTCTCTTTCGGATCCCCTTCTCTTACCTTTTCTTCTTCTTTCTTCTGAGCCTGGTGCTCCCTTGTGAGTCCGGTTGTTCTAGCATTGGTTTTTGTTCACTCTGACACTTTGATCGCGCTATCCAGTTTTCTAATTTTTCAATTTCATCACCTTGAATCCTTCATTTCATCTTGAAAATGCGCTTCTTTTCGGGACCACTCATCATCTTCCTCTCTATTGCCCTGACTCTCGCGGCCCCAATTACCGACTCTCACCGTTCTCGCAATCTCGGTCATGCCAATGCGGAATCTTTAGCTCTTGTCAAAAGGGCACTTGACGATGACCAACCCATTGCTTCCGGTAGCGGCTCGGGGTGGAAAAATCGCATCGGTGCTGTTGTTAGATTCGGCCAGGTAAGTTTTAGCATCCAAGATTTCGACTCTTAGCTAAGCGGACCTAAGGGGAAGGGGGTTCAGTCATTGCCCACCGATCCAAACACGAACACGAACAACCCGATCACGGTACGAGCCAACCCACTTGACCATCTATTATTCCAAATACTTACCTATTCAATGTAGCCCGCGGTTAACACGGCCGTAACTCCCTTTAACCTTGTACGTCCTCTTCCTAAGGGCATCTGTCCCTTCAATCTCTCATCCCACCTTGTTCGATTTATAGCCACCGGCGCAAATTGGGACACCTGCAGCTGCTTCCCTTGTCGGTCAGGTGCACATTCATTCAATTTTCTTCTCACCTACCATCTGTTGACGCGGTTTAATTGCCATTTTAGCCTGATCCACTTGTCATGGCTGCTGGGAACATGGCACAGGGAAACCGGCCTGGACACGGCGTCCCCGGGAGCCCAACGGGTGCTGCCAATGGAGATCTAAACTTTGACAAACCTCTGCCCCCACTTCCACCAGCTTCAGTAAGTATTGTTGCTTAATACATAAATATACCACCCGACTAATCACGAACCTGATAGCGCCCACCTCTGCAAGTCACGAATCCTGATTCCCAAGGCCTGCAACGCTCGAATGCTTTGAACCGCGGCAACCGCCAAGCGGGACCCAGCGGTACCTCTCAACGAAACAATGAAGCATCACGAAGCCGCTCTCCATCTACACGCGCGAAATCTTTGGACACAACCAATCGCTCAGCAGGTCCTTCTCAGCGAAACAGTGAACAACCACGAAGCCGCTCTTCATCTGCGCGCGGTCGAAATTCTGAGACCAAGAGCCTGTCTGGATCCCAGCGTGGATCGAATAGCCCAAGCACCTCTGCAGCTGGGCGCGGTCGGAACACCGCCACCAAAAGCCTCAGTGGGTCCCAAAGTCGGTCGAACAGCCGAGGCAGCTCGCGTTCGACTAGCAGCAGCAGAGCTACCAAGGGATCTCGCTCCGCTTCTTCCTCTCGAGCAGCTACCCGTGGATCTCGTTCCAGGTCTCCGGCGAGCTCGCGTGCACCTTCTAGGGTCAGCAGTGCCGGTGCTTCGCGTGGCTCAGGCTCTCGCTCCCGTTCATCATCTTACAGTGTCTCCAAGTCTGCTTCACGATCTCGTTCGCCTTCTAGAGCGAGCAGCGCTGGTGCTACGCGAGGCTCTCGTTCTTCTTCCAGAGCCAGCAGTGCTCGTGCCACCCGTGGCTCAAAATCTCGCTCAGCTTCTTCGGGTCGTAAACCTACTCAGTTTAAGGTCTCCGCATCACGCAGCAGGAACGCCAACGCGCGCGCCAGCACCTCAAAGAACACCAAAGCACGAACCAACTCTCGTTCGAGCAGCCCTGCACGATCCAACTCCCGTTCCAAGAGCCCTGCACGGTCCAACTCTCGCTCCAGCAGCCCTGCCAGATCTCCCGCTCGTTCCGCATCTCCAGCTCGTAACAACAACAAGGCCGCGTCGAGGAGCCCCCCAGCTCCCGCACGCAAGCCAAAAACCAAGGGCACCTAAGAAGGAATACGCTCACACTTGGCTTCTTCCGTTGAATGGGAGTATCCATCAGCATTTGGTAGTTGGCGCATGTAATTTAGTTACATTCATGGCATATACGCATCTATTTACTTACAGCCTGGGGTTAAATGATGTTTCAATTGGATTCGCGTATCACTGTTAAGTATTGACGGCGTTGTTTAGACTGTTCACGTGAGCTAAGGGCGCAGGTACACACAACAAACTTGAATAGAATTCCTGGTTTTGTAGCAACCGTCTCCTATTGGAAAGATATAACTTGATCCATTGTAGAATCTCAAGTCAGTCAAAAAGCAATAAGGCAACCGGATTGAAGGGTGAAGGTGGTCAGTGCTCTTATTTTAGCGAGCCCCTCTTCCAGGCGAGAGTCCCAAACTAACTCGAGTGGCAGCTATGGCGCTTGGTGTGTCTCTTCTAGCCATCTTGACGGATAATATTGGACAAAGGCACAAAAGCAATGAGGTTCGAAACGCCAAGACTGAAATCGTAGATGTATTCATGGGCATTCTGGGTCTCCATCTGATGTGCACTAAGCAATCGCCGGATATTTGACCCGTTGTAGGCGTACCAGGCGATTGATTGAAGGCGTATCAGGCAATGCTGTTTCGAACGAATGCGGCGCTGGTACCGCCTGCCAGGCGTGTGAATTTAAACCTCTAGATATTTCATTTTGACGTCGAGGAGACAGAACATTTCAATAGATCGACACTCGGTTCAGTACAATTGGGCGCACGGGGGATGAACCTCGACCAACAACCACCCCGTGGGCGCAGGATAGCCAAAGACGCTAGACATTTACATTCGGTAAAGTCAATCCGTATCCTTTGTCGTTATCCCAAACAGTAGGCGGAGCCGTCGCGCCCATTACTAGCATCAGTCAGTGGAGGAGGATAAAAGGCTTGAATAATGTGATCACGGACACCATCTACTTTCTTTCAGATCCCCTTCTCTTATCTTCTTCCTTTCTTCAGAGCCTGGTGCTCCCTTTGTGAGTCTGGTTGTTCTGGCGTCGGTTTTGTTCACTGAACGCCATCAAGTTTTCAAGTTTTACTTTCAACACTTTGATTCTTTCATTTTATTCTTAAAATGCGCTTCTTTTTGGGACCAATTATCATCTTCCTCTCCATTGTCTTTACTCTCGCGGCCCCAATTACCAGCTCTCACCGTTCACGCGATCTCAGTAATGCCAATGCAGAATCTTTGGCCCTCGTTAAAAGGGGAGGAGGCGAAGGCTCGAAGAGTGCCGGCTCGCGGTGGAAAGGTGCTATCGGTGCTGTTGTCGCGTTCGGCAGAGTAGGTTTGGTCTCACTCAAATTTGGTTCTCAACTAATTAAACGTATCATAGGGAGGTAACCAGAACCAGGGACCCCAGCGGTTGCCCATCGATTTGAACGCAAATACAAATAACCCAATTCCGGTACGAGCCTATCCACTTCCCCACCTTGCAAACCCGTTTCTTCACGAAGCTTATGCACGTATTAATGTAGAACGGGGTGAACACGAACCCTACGCCCTTTAACCTTGTGAGTGCTTTTCTAGGAGCATCTGTTTTCTTTCAGTCTCTGAATGTGTTCGCCTTGTAGCCACCAGCGCCAGCGCCGCGAATTGGCACCCCCGCGGCTGCTGGTCTTGTTCTTAACGTATGCACTCATAAAATTATTTTCTCGGCGGACATCCACTGACGCGTTTCGATTGCCATCAGGTTAACTCAGCTGTTCTCGCTGCAGGAGCTTCGGCCCAAGCTGGACGTGGTGGACGAGGCCAACCACCGAGCCCTGCTTCAGCTACTGCCGGATCTCCCAACCTAAACAAGCCCCTGCCTAACCTTCCAGTAAGTGCATACCTCTTAACGCCAAGCCCCAAAAATAATGGCATCCGATTGACCGCACATTGTATAGCCCAACGCGCTCCAAGTCACGAACAAGAGCCCTCCGAGCAGCCCGGTTCGTTCTGCGACTAGCCCTCCATCTCCCGTCCGAAGAGGGAGCAAGGGTAAGTAAAAAGTAATATGATGGTGATGCCTCGCTCCTTGGAGATATCTTTCGACCCTTGGTAGTAGGCGCATGTACTTTTGGTTATTGGTTATATTTATGCGTATGCTATACGCATTTTACATTTTACTTGCTTGCGCTCTGATCTGAAACGATACAAATTCGGCCCACACGCCATTGCAAAAAATTGAAGTCTACATTTGGACTGCCCATTCCAGCTGGAAGGCATATCTCCAACCTCTCGTCGAGTATGTGGCTGGGGCTCGCAATTACAGTAAATTAACTTCGCTTGCTCCCAACCCACTCTTTACGTTTGCAAAACCGTCCTAGCTACGGCAAAAAGTCACACCAATACGCAATTGTATACTGTTTACGGGAGTTTATAAGGCTTTGGGAGCCAGACCACAAGCATGGCAAATCCAAGACAGAGACGAAAACAGCGCTCGGGACATAGAGCAGTGAGACATTCCAATCACGCGAAAAGAAAACTCAAGAAAATGCCTCGTACGCCATGTTTGCACCCCGTATTTTCATTCTCGCCACTCACACATTTGCAGCTCTACGTGCTCCCCAAGCCCTAAAGGATGCTTGGGACTCTCATAAAACCGTAAAGCAAAAGTACGTCGCCATTTTTCATCATTATGTATCCACTGACGGTTTAAAACTAGCTATGCCCGCTTAGGACTCCTGGCAACCCTTAACCCGCGTGCCGCTGGTGGTTCAGAGACAATAATACAACCTGACAACAGTCTAAATGATGTCGAGGCTTCCACGGATGCACCGGCTACGAAGGATGCGATACCCAAAGGGTTCGGTCGGATCGTTCGTGATGCCGAAGGAAATATAGTGGATGTTGAAATGGAGGATTCAGAGGCAAGCCAGGATGAAGAGGATGAGGATCCTCTCGACGCGGAAGCGCAAGAATTACAGGCGAAGCCGGTGCAAGGTGCTGGTTTAAAATGGACGCTACAGCGGTCAGAGAATACGGAAAGCACCGAATTAATTCATGGTATGCATACGAGTCATAGCCCGGAATGAACCAGTCTAATCTGGCTTCTATGGTATCCAGACCTAGAAAACCTCTCCAAAGGAATACAAAAGACGCCTCGTACGGCGTCCAGTGGAGAAAAGGCCTGGTTGGTGGATGTAGTCACAAAATATGGCAGCGACTTTGAGGCTGCTGCCCGAGATCGCAAATTAAATCCATGGCAGAGGACAGCGGGAGAGATTAAGCGATCGTAAGTGGTTTGGTCTGCATTTCAATTATCCTCGGTAAATTTACATGACATTTGCAGCGTTGCGAAGGCTGGTGGATTGGGCAAGCTTACGCGATAGCCTCTCAAGTGGACGTTTCCGCAGTACTATTACTCGCTGTCATCGATATCACATAAAAGAGGAGACGTTGTGGTCAGGACAAACTCATCGTGTCTGTGCGTGTGCGTTTCTACTGTACAGCCCATTACTTCATTTCGTAATCTACAAAGTACAAACGACCTAAGTTAGCGGGAATTGATGGATCGGGAGATTGCCAGAGCAAGAAGATCAGCCGAGCTTCCATCGTTTGCAAGTACCGTTGAATCTTCCCAATCCTCCAGTAATGCCTCCAAGGCTTCCGCGCGACCAGACGCCCAGAGCACCTTGCAGATTGCACAGTGCACTGCGAGGTAGAAAGGGCTTGGGACCGGATCGCCATTGTTTGATTTGAGAATGACAGTATCAGGAAATCCGAGCCTCGGCGCAATTTTGCCAAATGTAACGAGTCTGTACTTGTTTGTGGTGTCCTATATATGCACACACAAACGGTGTCAGATGGTTAAAAAGTTAAAGGTGGGGGTACATACAGGAACTGCTTCGAAAGCGACTTTCAGTTCTATAAAAACCCTCTGAGCACTATAGAAAGTAAACGCCAGGGGAAGTGTTCAGCCGTTGCTGCTGCTGCGTGTTAGTTGATCATACTGACAGAGTAGAGAGCGTGATGATGTTGTCGAGTGAATTGATCCCGGCCCCTCTCAAGTCGCTCATGTCCCTGCCACAGAATGCTTGCAGGGCCGTCCAGATATTAGTGTTTCTTTCTACCTGAATAACGGGTGAACGAGGGAGTGAGAAGCTGGACAAGGACTGACTTTAGACGGTTTCTCGTCATCGAAATCATTCAAGGAGAATGGAATGATGTGAACGGCTTGAGTGAGAGCAAAGGAGTCAGAGGGTTGAGGAACAAAGTCTGGTCTGGAAAGTGGAGTAAGTACTATTTTAAGGTATTGGATGAAATGAAAAAAGACGTACTTGTGTTTGAATATTTCAGTGTCATATCGTCCTAGAGCCAGGCATCTATAATCGTCACGGGCCAATGCCTGGATCACAATGCTTAGTGGGTATACTCAACTAACCTAGAAGGTTTACTGACGCGTTGCTTAAGATACCCCAGATCTCGCTTTCCACTTTCAACGTCGAAAGGCGATTCGCCACCATGTGGATCGTCGCGAGAAGGTGTCTCACTTGGGGCCGGAGTTTTACCTCCAGCAGACCGAACTTATAATTTTTATCAGAAAGACCGCTTGGAGCAGCAATATATACATACAAGGCACGATGATATTTGTCCAGTACGAATCAGCAAGCTCCCCGAGTTTTGATTCGTCGAAAGCCTGAAGGATTTGAGCTGCTATTGTAGACTTTCCATCGTCTGTTGGTGCAAATTCAAGCATTGCGCGTAGCAAAGGGCGATCCTTTTCAGGTGCATGCTTTTCTATTGTGGCAAGGGCTGTTTCGAGTGACCCTTCCATGGTGTGACCCCAAGTGCCAACGACCTTAAGGATGAATATCCCAGTGCTAGACGGTGTGGTGTTGACTTCTCAGACGGTACCATATAGTTTCACATTTAAGCATTGAAATAAAACTTGTGTCCTATATTCACATTGCCCCTGCAAATCTATTCTTCTAGTAAATGACTACTAGAATCTGATCCTGTGAAACTCCAAAGATTGTGCGAAAGGGGGGGGACAAGGTTCAAGGTGGCGAGAAGAGGCCGGATAGGCTTTTAATTCCTTGCCAGCATTACACTCGTCGTCGCTGTCCCAGTCGATGCCCGGGCAAGTCGTAGTCGATATTGGTACACCATCTCCTCGCTCGTCCTTTGAAGAAATCCACCATCCTTCGTATTCTACCCAAGCGGTCTCAAATCTTGCACCTGCGCCGTCTTGGTCCTCCTCATATCCGCCAGTCGAGGAACTACCGATGCATTATACAAACGATGATAAAGCACGAAGGCGGATTATACGTCCCTTTGGCGGGTTGGGACCAGGCGCATCGTCACCGCTCACTACCCATAACGAACAACCAATGCCCATCCCGCACAGTCTCAACAACGGCATGGGGGACAGTTCACATGTCGGAATGGGAGAAGATGACGATGGTGGTCGTGAAGTTTATGGGAAAATGAGGGCTGCTGCTGCGCTCCGACAGATACCACGTCCACCGCCGACTACGTTCCAGGAGGACCTGATGGAGCATTTACCAGCTGCAATTTATACCCTTCTTTCGTGCTGGACACGATTCTATCAGATTGGAAAGAACAATCATGTCGTTTGGGATGAGGCCCATTTCGGGAAATTTGGCAGCTATTACTTACGTGTCAGTGTGCCTCGAACCGTCGCGGCTGTTGGCTAATTATATCCTCTCTTCAAATAGCGCGAATTCTATTTTGATGTACATCCCCCGTTAGGCAAGATGCTGGTGGGATTGGTCGGACTCCTCTCTGGTTACAATGGCCACTTTGAGTTCAAATCCGGAGATGAATATAAAGAAGATGTGCCCTACGTTGCCATGCGTGTCATGTTGGCCACCTTTGGTGTCCTAATGGTCCCACTCGCATGGTATACCGCAAAAGAACTCGGTTTTAGCAATAGAGCTGCCCACTTGACTACAATAATGGTTCTATGTGGTATGTATCCCCCTCATTTGTGACGGCCGGGTGCTGATTTTGTCGTAAAGATGTCGCATGGCTCTGCATATCGCGGTTTATCCTTCTCGACTCGATGCTTCTCTTCTTCACGGTCCTCACCGTATTCTGTCTCACAAGATTTCATACCGAACGCCACGAGTGAGTGTTATTTTGTTATGGTTTCATTTTACCACTGACTTCCAAAAGCCCCTTTTCCCCAGATTGGTGGGTATGGCTCACTTTTACTGGGATTTCCATCGGTTGTGTGGCGTCAGTGAAATGGGTCGGACTTTTCGTGACCGCACTAGTTGGTGTCTACACGCTGGAGGACCTTTGGGAAAAGTTTGGTGACCTGCGAATGCGAAAAGTATGTAGCCCCGAATAAGCCAGACCAACACAATTACTGACCTATCATTCAGCGGGACTATATCAACCATTGGCTCGCCCGTGGACTCATGTTGATCGGCATGCCTCTCTTCATCTACATGATGTCCTTCAAGCTGCACTTTATCATCCTGAACCACTCCGGACCCGGTGACGCCCAAATGTCTTCCCTCTTCCAAGCCAACCTGGAGGGTAACGATTTCAGCAAGAACCCGCTCGAAGTCGCCTATGGTTCCAAAATCACACTCAAGAATATGGGTTTCGGTGGTGGCTTGCTGCATAGTCACGTCCAGACGTACCCTGTGGGAAGTCAGCAGCAACAGGTGACGTGCTACCACTACAAGGACGATAACAACAACTGGCGCGTGGAAAAGCCGTGGACGTTGCCGAAAGTTGACGATGCGGGTGAGATCGAGTTCCTCAAGCACGGTGATATCGTCCGCCTCCAGCATACCCCTACCAACCGAAACCTTCATTCGCACAACGTCGTCGCTCCCGTTTCCAAATTGAACAATGAAGTCTCTTGTTACGGAAATGCTACCGCCGGTGATGCAGGTGACCATTGGCAAGTGGAGATTGTCGACGATCTCGTATTCGGAAAGAGGGAAAAGGTCCCCCGCGTGAGGAGTTTGACGACCAAACTTCGTTTCCGTCATGTTCTTTCGAGCTGCTACCTCGTTGCGCCGAATTCGGTTCTCCCACCGTGGGGTTTCAAGCAGATTGAAGTCAGCTGTGATAAGCAGAATAACCCGAGTGACCCGCATAGTCACTGGAATGTGGAGAGTCATTGGAACGGTCGACGTACGTGCCCCGTGTCTTTTTTGGGATTTGTGCTAATTTTATCATATATAGTTCCCGTTGGTGAAACCAAGTTTTACAAGTCGCCTTTCCTCCGTGACTTTTGGCACCTCAATGTGGCGATGATGACCTCGAACAACGCACTGGTCCCCGATGCGGACAAGGAGGATATCCTTGCCTCTTCGCCGACCGACTGGCCTTGGATGCACTTGGGCTTGCGCATGTGCGGCTGGGGTGATAACCAGACCAAGTATTACTTGATCGGTAACCCGGCTGTCTGGTGGTCTAGCACGCTTTCGCTCGGTATCTGTGTCATTGTCATTGCCGTGTACCTTGCACGTATGCAGAGAGGCTATCGTGATTGGGGTGTTGGCGAATGGGACCACTTCTTATACGTGTGCAAAATCGCAGGTCTCGGCTGGTTCTTCCAATATGGTCAGTTTGAGTTCTTCTATTTCGAGATCCTTCTAACCTTTTGTTTGCAGTGCCCTTCCTTATCATGGGACGAGTAACATATATCCACCACTACCTCCCCACCTTGTACTTTGCCGTCTTGATGGTCGGCCACCTCTTTGATCACTTTGTCTTCAAGTCTCGCCGATTAAAAGATACGACCAAATGGGTCATTTTCGGTATCGCCACTGGCATTGTCATTGGCGTTTTCTGGTGGTTCCGTGGCGTAGCCTTTGGAATCGACGGACCCATCAAAGAACACTGGGGATTATTATGGCGAAAGAGCTGGAATATCTATGAAAGTCACTAGTGATCCTCACCGCCTGGAAATGACTGCTGTGCTCTTCTTCATCCACCCTCATTCGTTTTTATACGCGCTCTCTTCTCTCTATTTTCTCTTTTATGGACGTTTTCCACCAAAAAACTGCAAGGGCCTACTAGCTTTGGCCTGTGGCGAAGGTAGCGTTGTCCCTCGATAGATTGTTTACCAATATATATATTACGGTACTACAAACGCAGTTTGAGATTGAGGGTTTGACGAATGTTCATTTGAGAAAACCACCTGTCTGCCGTAAATGGTTTCATGATGCACATTGAAATCCTCGGTGTTTAATCATTACCCTCAGGAGGATGTCCATCGCCGGATACTTCTTCATTTACTTTGTTGCGCAACTCGCAGGGCGAGATCCATGGATCGACATTCAGGGGGACGGGCAGCTATTCAATCGAGCTGATGGGCGTTGTGGCGGTCCCCCAGGTGGGCCGTCTTTTTTACCTGCCAGCTTGAGATTTGTAGGCATCAGCTTGGTTGGACCTGACCATGAACACGACGGTCGACGATGCTGACACTCCCGCCGTTTACTCAACCAACCCCGCATGGAATCTAAACGTCTGGGCTGAACAAAATCCTCAACCTCTTTATGGAACGAACCATGGGACGCCAAATCCTAATGCATCCATGACTTTTACGTTTACTGGGACGGCCGGTTCGTGCATGGTCCCATTACGGCGCGCTCGTCGGCGCTAGAAGCCCACTAACCTCGTAATACCCAACAGTGTACGTCTATGGCTACAAGGCATCCGATCAGTGAGTTTTCAACCTTCTTGCTTGCTTTGTCTGGTTCTTACGAGGGCTTCCAACCCATAGCGGCTTTCGTGACGTCTCTGTTGGTGAGCCTCGTGTCCTTACTTTCCAACCTGTCGCTCGTATAGATCTCGTATGTTAACTCGACGTTTCAGACGGTGCCGATCCTGTTCGTTGTGATGGCAGAACAGGTGCACAAGGCTCGCGATCACTGGTGTATTGGGTGTCTGGCCTTACACCCGGCACACACGACATAACGATTCAACATACTGGGACTCAGGGACAATATTTGAATATTGACTATTTCTTGGTCACTACGTAAGTGCATTGCGCCACACGGAATGAACGCGATTTTCATCAATTCTACAGAAATTCGGATGGCTCCGGTGGCAGTAGTGGCCTTCCTCCCACTAGAACCGGAAATGGCCCAACTCCTACTAACACTGGAGGCAATGATAACAATAACAATAATAAGTCATCCTCTAACACCGGCATCATCGTCGGTGTTGTAGTTGCCGCGGCCGTTGTATCGTTAATCGCGCTCATCTGGTTTATCTGGTCGCGCCGTCGCAAGAACAGGGTGCGACCAGAGAAGGGCGCAGTTTTGGACGAAGGAGGCGCCAAGCCGATGCAGACAACTGCAGGAGTCGCGCCATACCCTCATATTGAGCCTTACTATTCTCCGGTCCACCAGCCGGCGCAGCCATATCAAAGCATCCCACATCCGTTCGGTGCGCCTACTCAACGACAACCCTATCCAGAATCCTCTTCTGGATATTACTCGCGCACCGACCCCAGCCAGTCTGTGTACAGTTCTGCGCCCTCTACGTCGTCTCCTCCTCCCACCGAGGCTCGATTCGTCCCAATGGCAGCCAGTGCGACAACTGGCACTCATACGATTCCAGAATCCCATAGTACTCCATGGGCATCGTCGACTTCTGCGACGAGCACGGGCGAGACTGAGACGGCCAGGACGGCGACGGAGGATCCCAGTATACGAAAGGCGCGCTACGTGGGGACGACCAGTCCCAGTTTCAATTCTTCATCTTCTCGGCCATTTTCGTTCCCTGCATCCCCTACTGCTGAAGAAACGGTTCCACCGCCCCGTTATGAGCAATAGATTCACGATTTCTTTTTTTTTTTGTTTTTGGTACCAAGGGCCGCGTTGTAGTCTACGGTAGTGCTGATTTATATTCACGTTTCGTTCTCTCCTCATAGAGCTTGTCGAGATCAGGGGTTAGGTTTAATTCTAGGCCCACGTCAAGACTCAAAGAGGCAGACAATAACTGTGCACCGGAGAATGCGGTATTAGTAGAACTACGGGATGCTGTTCAGCTTTCAGCACGTAAAATCCGTGATTACTGTGTCCACGATCGTAATCGCCGCGAGGCATCGGAGAAAGGTGACAGTAATCGGCTCTCCTCGGAGACTCCCAGCCATCACACACGAGGCTGTTAACAGCCAGCAGGATATGATTTGGCGTTGCCATCAAGGAAAATTAATCGGCTCCTCGCGAGATAGATGACCCAGCAGCCACAGAGGAGGCAGTTAGGTGGATGACTGAAGAGAGCCTGGATGGCTGATGGGGAACCTCATGGGTCATGGAGGGCGGCGTTGAGGGTCAGTATGATACACCTATGTTCTATAAATAAATGGAATTATTTCTTTTGCTTCGTCCCTATTTATAGAGACATCTGATGCGCCGGTACGAGTGACATGGGGAAGCCTGTCAAAGTAGTAGGGACCTGCAATCTCACCATTCAAGTACACATTATTCCACTGTTATGACACATACGGACCAAATGAATGGAGCCTTAGAATTATACCAATCGCTCGGTGAACGGTGTCGAACTCGCGCAGGTTGTACTCCATTTAACGCATCATGAAGTTTATTTTATTAATATTACTCCCCGTAAAGAATCAGGGTCACTTTTCTGAAGACAGTGTGGTCAACCTTCAGGATGCATAAACTTAGGCGCCTACCCGGACCAGGTTAAAGCCGTATACCACCCTTTGCGCTTCGGGATCTGATTTATGCGCAATCGCTTATTTTTAGAGCAGATGAATGGAAGAGTGAGATGTTTGACGAAAGAGGCCGACCACTGAGGTCGTACCCCGGAATACAAATGGACGGCCAAAGCAGTCAGCTCGGGTGCGTCAACTATGCGCCTTGCATTACTTTTCATAATCGATACCGTTATACTGGAACACCTACCTCATCAAGGAAAAGGAAAATAAGGTGGACGAGGCGCTGATACGATGCGGATAGAGAACTAGAACTCCATGATCAGCGACCCTTCTTCTATCACTTGAACGAGAAGACTAAGTTCTGGCAAAATCAGGTTAAAATAGTGCGCAACGCCCATGCGGCCACACCCTCCCTTGTTCGCTGCCCAGTAGCGCGCCCAACTGGCTCTAGCCGGGACGCTGCGTCAGTGTTTTCCGGCGAGAAAAGTCAATCAGTGGTCCCGGCCATTGAAGAGAGTGGGCGGATTCTGTACGTGACTCCACTACACCGCATATGCCCGAGTTGTCCAACCTCTCTGGGCGAGTCCATATCTAAGCTTTCTCTGTGTACATGGAATATCAGTTTTTTTAATCCGTTATTCCTTGGATCCCACCTCTACCGTCTCTTCCATGAACTCGACGATCGACGACACCGATACTCCTGTCTCATATTCAGTCACGCCTTCTTGGAATACAAATATATGGGACCAGCAAGTTCCACAGCCGCTGTTTAGCAGCAATCATGGGAGCCCCAATCCTGGTGCATATATGACTCTTACGTTCAGTGGGACAGCAGGTTTGTACTTCAAGGGTGCTCAAGGAAGAAGGGTACTGACGCTGCACATGACAACACAGTATATGTCTATGGCTTTAAGGGGAATGATCAGTACGTTGTTTTCCTCCAGTGCTTCCTTGTGTATTGACGTTAGCCTTCCCGTAGTGGATTTCGCGACGTCTCAATCGGTATGTCCTATTATTCATAATTTGGTTTATAGTCGCTTATACTCCATTAGACAGCAACCCTCCCACTCGTTGTGATGGACGAAATGGTGAACAGGGCTCTCGCGCGCTAGTATATTGGGCGGATGGATTGTCACCGGGACAGCACAATATAACCATAAAACATACCGGAAACCAAGGTCAATACTTGAACATTGATTACTTTATTGTCAGCACTGCGTAAGTGGCAAATCGATGAACCTGTGCCAATTTTTATCTAATGCACCCATTCAACAACAGTACATCAGGCACCTCCCAGCCAACGCCACAACCCATTGGAATCATTGCCGGGATCGTCGCTGGAGCGGCAGTGTTGTCTTTGGTTGTCACAATATGGATCTTTTGGTGGTGGCGTCGCAAGGCATCCCGTCAAGCTAAGAAGGGCAGCAATGGGACTGAAGAAAATGATTGGAAACCCAGGCTTGCTACACCAGCCGTGGCTTCCACACCAAATGTCCTCACCATCCATCCATTTTATGCTCAGGCCCAGGGTGCAGAGCGATCCGTGTCCGAAACAACACTAACTTATACGCCTGGCCAACAGCGGGTTGTGAGCCCATACTCAAAATCAAAGCCGGGTTTTGTAACACCTGGTACCACCCAAAATTCCCCTGTTTCATCTGCACTCTCTGCACCCTCCATTCAATCGACGCTCGGGTCCGTCTCCTCTTCCCCTAGATCAGGATCATCCAGCTCGCCAAACTCGTTTTCCACTTTACTTGAGCAGCGTCCAAGTATCTCGGAAGCGCTGTCGAATTCGGTTTCTTTCCCCATTGTTGCTGCTGGTCAGCGCAGAAATGGGGCGGGTGCACACCCAACGGGACAACACCCTGTGACCGATGACCTTGTTCCGCCACCGGGTTATGCCGTAACCGTTCAGACGGGAATCGCCCTTTAGTCAACTGCTGTGGCGAATCATGGGCAATGATGACTTCTCCTGCATTTTCGTTCATTCATTCGTTCGGGCCAACTAGGTTTTCTGTGAATCTCTATCACAGCTGTAAATACCAAGCCTTTATTTTATTTTATTTGTATGCAGTATCTAATGTACACTATACGGAGTCGTATTCTTGAACGAAGTGAGAACGAATATTTTGATATATGGCTGGATGCTGTCTCCACTCATATTATTGACCTGTGTCTCGATAAAAAGAGCACGAGTAGTGAGCATGATACGACGTATCAACCTACTCGCTTGAGTACACGGCCGTCCAAATCGATAATATTGCCAATGCTGTCCCCGTAGCCAGTCCCTACGGCGGGATACGTGGCGAAGCAAGTCTGATATTCGCGATCGTGGGGCTGTCTTATTACAGAGTTTTTGCCCACAAGCTGATCACCCCTGCTATTAAACCAGCCCTTGGGTGCCGGCTGGTTACCAGAACGGGACGAGGGGTGATGCCCAGCAATACTGCTACGTCGAAGAGCTGAAGTTTGAGCGTCTGTATGATATCCGCTGCCACGTTCGGGGCGTAAACGAGTCGTTGAAGTGGGTCGGTTTGTGCGATAGTGTAGGGCTTTGGCGCTGTAGCGCGTATTGTCCTGGACATCGGGATCAAGGTCTCTATTTCTGCGCTCCATACGCTCACGGCTGCGAATGGACTCGAAGGATCGCGAGCGGTCACGGCGGGTAGACCGGTAAGGATCCTCGAGATCCTGGAGCCTGAGGTCCTTTTCCAGTCGACGAGCGATCTCGGCATCAACATCACTGAGCATCTGCTGCTGTCGTTTGAGATCGTATTGAGGTCGACCCCGGGAGTCCCCCAGAGAGGTACGAGAGGGAGCTGCTTGATTCGGGTTGGCCGCTGAAAACAGGGCGTCCCTCTCGCGACTTTTACTGCGCGATCGAACGGCATTGACTATAGAACCGAATATTCCGCCACTCTTTTGTGGGGCCTTGTGACCGAGAGGATGATATCCCCCATGCCCAGGAAAGTAGCCAGCCAATGGTGCTCGCACTGCCTCAGGCGCGTTCGAAGTCATTGTAAGCTTTTCACGTGCAGCAGTGCTTGTGCTAGACCTGGGGCGACCGCGGGCATGGGAGTCGAGGTAGAGACTTTGTGGGGACGAGTCGTAGCCAGCTGAAGAAACTGACGCGCCTGGGACGTAGACAACCTGCCCTGGGTTTCCTTGGCCAGAATAATGAGGAGAATGACGAAGCATCATTTGAGGACTGTATCCAGCATACGAGTCTCGTGACGGGGAATATCGCAGGTGGTATGGTACAGCATCTTCATGGGCATAGTAGACGCCGTTTGGCGTAGTAGAGATTGGAACAACGTAAGAGTTGGCACGACGCCTTTTTTCGGGTTTGATTATAGGTATCCCGTGAAGGGGGACATTGACCGAGTAGGCTGGCTGGAGGGGGAGTTTGGCAGTAGGGGCTTCTTGTCGCCGAGACGCGCTTTTCGATCTCGAGCGAAAGAAATTCATATTTGTCACTTTGGGGGTCCTACGTGTACGAAGGCTGGGGTGGACCCAGTCTCCTCTCTCAAGGCTGGGATTATATGCTCACTGGGTGCATTTGAAATGTTTTATCAGAATTAATTATGATTCGATGAACCAGCAAGTGGCTGTTATGGACAGCCCCAAACCCAGATCCTTGGCCCGATTGCATTTGCAAAGTCTCTTTCTAGCCACCCAATGGTAGTCCGCAAACATCACAATCGGACGCACTTGCGTCATTTTCAAACGTACAATGAGGGCACACCTTCTTCCCGCCTCCTCTGCCAGTGTCGCCGGCGGCAACTCCTGAAAGTCGACTCCTCGGTCTGCTGGCACCTCCGCCTTCTGAGTCTACATCCATCATCTCTTCTAGTAGTTCTGGTGGGATTTCCTCGAAGCCGTCATTATCGAGCGCTCGGGAAGATGCGGGTAATGGTTTGGCGGCTGTATCGTAAGCGATTGTCAGAACCGAGACTAAATGAGAGTTGGCCGCGTGATCACTTACTTTCCCCTACTATCGTCATCAGCGTCTGCCACCCGTCCTTTTCAAGTAGACCATCGAGCAAGCTCGGCTCTTCCAACTCGGGGCTGGTGGCAATTCTGGCGAGATCCTTGACGTCAGCTTCCCCAAGGAATCCAACTTGACTCCAGTATGCTAAAAGATGCCAATCGCTTAACCATTTTGCGACCTTTTCACGCGCTCTCCTAGACTCGAACGCTGCGTCGAGCCTGCTGTCTACGATCGATGGAGCACCAAGGTCCGACAGCTTTGATACGAGCTTGTCTGTGGTTTGCTCCTGTATTCCATGTCGATTTTCGATTGGGAATGGATCGGGGGAACGGAAGAGGGGAGAAGGTTGTAATGGGAAACCATGCGTAATCTATCAAGGTGGGATATTAGCCTAGTAAATATCTGAAAGGGAGAAGAAGCTTACGTTCACAAGGAGGTAGTCGACAGGGAAAGTAGGCTTTGCGCTCTCTTTGACCTCGATACCATACTGGTTTTTATGTCTGTAGAATACTTCTGGGATGTATCGGCCTTCAGTCTCTTTCTTCACAATGACACTTTGCGGCTCGGTCGATGGTTGGATCATATCGGCTTGTACCATTGCAATTGCCTGCTCTGATACCTATTATAAGATGAGTTAGTCATCGGTCATGTACAAAGGAACGTCCATACCTGGAAGGCCTTGACATCCACGCCACCTTCCTCTGTCCCAGTGACGATGACAGTGACAAATCGACTGCCGTATTCACCCGTTCTGCTCCCCTTGGTCTTCGTTGGATGTGCAGCTTGCATTTTCGCCGCAAATTGTGCTTCTAAACCCGACATAAAGAAGCTCTGTGGATGGCGTTTGTATACCAAGACGGATCGATCGTCCGGTTGAGGGGTCAAGTCCGTGAAGATTTGACCTAAAACCTGGATTTTTCCCTTTCCTTGCTTTTGCATTTCTGCATCGTCATAGCACCAGCTTCCGAGCTCTTGTATCCGCTTCTCGTCCTCCCAAGGCAAGCCGACTGTTAGACCGTCCACTTCGCCTTGCTGGGGCGGTTCATGAATGGCTTCTACGACGGCTTTGATTCCCATCGGGACTTCCGGATAGGGTTCATATCTCCCAATTAAGAACCCATATCGTTGTGAGCCAGTACGTCTCCATGCGTCAATGAAGCGATCTACAACTTCCTTTGAGGCAAATTCGACATGATCGACCATGCGGAAAGTTTGCGGTTGTAATGTGATCGCTGGAGGCTGGCACGCTGTACATATTCCTTTTGGGAAAGGCGGATGTGAGGCTGTTGGGCAAGGTACTTTGACCTGGTATGATTCGGGTTCTAGAGATGGTGGGGTGATGGATGTGGCAGACGAGGTTGCGGGATTGACTGGCTGGATTTTCCGTAAATAGGCGTGGAACGAGAGATGCTTGATGGAGTGTTCTTTGTGATAATTAGAGTCGTATGGCTATATGGTGTGTGTCAAAGTCCGAGAGCTTCCAGCGTGCGAGACTGCTCACCTCTAATGGCATACAATAGTCGCACATTCCTTTTGCTCCATGATTACAAAACTTTGCATCGCGCTTCCTGGGTATCTTTCCATCCTTATTGCGCCAATAAATGTCTACAGGATGCTCTTGAACCGTTTCCCATGGTCTTTTGGCCTCGGTAGTTTCGCCAGTGGCGGCAGACGAGTCTGGCGCGGCACTATTTGTGGTTCCCCCACTCGATGTATCATCATAAGATTTATAAGTAAGGTGAAGCATATCTCCGTGCCTTCGGGCAGATCAAGGTTAGTCATCGTCTTGGGTAGTGGCTATTGATTACATACCGTATATTGAGAGCTTGCAACGTGAATCCTAGTAGTTTTGAGATGGGTTGTTCCCCTCCATTCGGTTTGTCACTCAAGCACAAACTGGTTGGGTCCGCATTCTTCGTGATCTCCAGAATCTGTGATGAATGCATGCACAAGGATCGTGTTTAGGTATGTAGCGGTTCCAAGTTGTATATTTAGTCGTCATACTCGCATTGGACACGTAAGAATGAGCCTGACCTTTGTGGCGAGCTCACTGGCATCAGCGGTGGGAGGCAGTTCAATCCTAAAGGTGCCATCTTTGGAACGTATCCGGACAATCTACAAACAACATTAGTCTACCTTTTGAGACATACTTTGCAACTTGGCTAACCATGATTAAGAATGAGGTTGTGGCTAAGGTTATGCGCTCTCTATTTTGAAAGGACGCGTCACTGGCCAACTAAACGCGCGCCTTGGAACTTTCTAGAATGGGCAGACAAATTCACAACAATTTATTCGGTATCCAAAAGCATGAATAAGAAGAGTCCAATACGTAGACCGAGAGTGAGACCTCTGGTAGACGATGTACATACAGAGGAGTTTTAAAACCGGGAGAGGAAAGCGGACGAGAATTTGATATCTTAAGACTCTGCAAAGGGGCTCTTTGCTTTACGCATACTTAATCGACTTTGGTTGCCTACTAAGGGTCGATCAAGGCTCCCGATGCTTGCCCCACGCCCGCCCAAGGCGCCACCCGTCGATTGCTCGAATTCCAAGCGCAGGGAAATCTGACCGGTACCTTGCTGGAGAGCAGAGGAAACCACTGTCGATGATACGCCACCACTTGCCTGGATATTGTCCCAAATCTAAACCACGAATAAGTCTCTAGCTGGAAAAAAGATAAAAGAGCACGTACTGGAATCTCGAGTTGACCAATTGTTTTATCCCTGCCAATTGTTTTGTGATCCATGACCTCCAAGCGCAATGTTTTGGTATCTGGTCCGACTTGGAATGTGAAAGACTCGTCCCTGTGACGAAGAATATAAGAAAGCAGTAATAACATAAAGCACAAGAACGTACCATTCGGGAGCATTTGTCTTGCTCAAGTGCTTGGTCTTCACCTCCTTTCCACCAACAGTGGCAACGACGTAAGGCCTGACCTGATCACCGTCAGAGTCTGCCATTTCCCTTCCGCTCAGCCCAGAGATTCGCATTATGCCTTCCAATGTTCCGTTGGAGGCCTCATCAGTCTTTGGGAATGTTTGAGAGTCGTTGGCAACACTGTATCCAGGTGCCACTGGAACCGGTTCAACAATGGCAGGAACAGCGGGAACTGGAACTCCACTGGCATCGGTGGCACCAGTGGCGACAAGGGGACCCTCGCTGACGCTCTTCTTCCTGCTTCCGAACACACCCTTGACACCTTTTCCGACAGCACCAACACCTCCAACGACACCTTTGCCAGCGACACCGACACCGCCAATGACGCCTTTTCCGACCATGACAGGAGCAGCGCCTACTTGAGTGACGGCACGGCCGGCAGTGCTAAAGGTACTGGTGCTCTTCCTGCTCCTGACGACAATCTGTGGGGTAAATAGAAGTGCGAGATTAACAGTGCCCTTCTGTCCGTGCTTGGATGTAGTAAGCGGAACAGTGATTCTCGACGACGTAAATGGCTCCAAAGCTGCTACATCAATCTTTGTCTTTCCGAGAGATTCGTTGCTTCCAATCTGGTCCCAGTCAAATACCTCGAGCGTCATCTCGGCACCAACACGGGAAGGAATGGTACATTCGCAGGTTTCATTCCAAACAGGAGTGAGCGTCTTCTTCTTGGTGTCCGTCTTGTGGATCTTTTCTCCATCCAAAGAGATGACGACGTAAGGGTCAGAGGTTCCCGAACGATCAGCAGCATGAAGATCCTTGGCGTCAAGGATATCAATTCGGAGATGGCCTTGGTCTAGACAGACGTGAGTACTCTAATCAACACGATATATTCGGGAATACGTACTGTTCATGCTCTCTCGTGGAGAAAGTTTGATCGGAACAGGAACAAACTTGGCAGCAATGACGACGGTGCTCTTGTTATCCCCATCGACATCGGCCAGTTCGAACGTGGTCGGTCCATCGAGGGCCTGCTCCAAAAACTTCTTTGCCTCGAGCTTCTTTTCTGCCAGGATTTCCTCCTTTTCTCCTTCACTATTGGCGTTGAGGCGAAGCCAGACACGACCAAAATCGAGTTCTTTGATAAACCCTTCTCCGACCATGTCCCACTGAGCGTGAGAGGCGCGGGACTTTTGTGTAGAGAAAACTGGCCAATATCCGTCGTCCATGAGGATTTCCAATCGGGATTTCTTTGCCAGACTGCCAGAGACGACATCAAAGACAATGACACCAGAAGCTACAAAAGTAATCAGTATTGTGCAGTTGAAACAAATGAAACAAAAACGCACTTGTAGCGAGCAACTGCTCCTTTGACAGAGTAATACCATCATCATGGTGAGCTGTGCCATTTCCATTCGCTTCCTTCTTGACAGCATCCCCGTTTTCGGAAGGAGCAGCAGTTGCTTTCTCGGCCGGAGCGGTTCCATTCGAAGCGGGAGCAGCTCCATTTGAAGCAGGAGCAGCCCCGTTCGAAGCAGGTTTGGCAGCTTCATACGTGTAGTTATCTTCAATGGTCTTTTCGATCGGGTTCTTGTGTGCTTCGAATGAGACGTTGGCGAGGTGAAGCGCTGGTATAAACTCGGCAGAGAAGTGGAGTTCACCCTTATATGTGTCATGATCCACCTTTAAGCGTTCCACGAGTTCCTTGCAGCCGAGTGACTCGTGAAGGTACTTGGTATCTGCTGCAACCGTCGCAACAGGGGCGGCCAACGACGAAACATTAAGCTCGAGGTGGCCGAGGGGACGATCCTTGGTGAGATGTTGATAGTCCATGCATTCAAAGTACACCGTCTCCTTGAGCGAGTGCACAGGAATGTACATGTACTGGTCCCAAACGGGGCTGAGGTTATTGTTCACGACCTCGGTGCGAGCCATGATGGTATCGTTCACCATGACGCGGACATAAGGATCGCTCTTTCCGCCAAGACCGGCTTCGACGTTCTTCACGTCAACGGCCTTCTTCATCAACACGCGAACGACACCGATAGGTGGCACATATTTGGCTGCACCGTGCAAGGAACCGGCCATATCGAGTGGCTTCCATTCTGCGCTGATGCGAATGCGGCCAGTCTTGCAGTCTGCGAGAGGGAACCAATCTTTGCCTTGCTTCTTGGCCTCGAGCAAATCGTTGAGTCGGATCTTCATAATGCCAATAACGGGGTCAGACAAAAAGTCTCGGTCGTCGATGACTTCGAGTCTGATGTCGCACGTGTCACGGTCAGAGCAGAGGAACTCTTTGGGGGACTCCCAAATTGGGTTTAGTTGATGCTTGGTCACGGGTGTGGAGTGAATAAAGTCGGATGCGCTATCACCAGTGTAAATCTTGACGAAAGGATTGAGGTCCTTGGAGACGGTATTCTTGGACGGGTCGAGTTCCTTTGCCTGATGCACGACGAGACGTACGATACCCACAGAGGTTTCTGGTAAGGGCTCAGGTTTGCCGTCGACGATGGCCGGTTTGATGACAGGGAAGAAGGAGACGTCGTATTTGAGCTCTCCTCGTTCCTTTGCATCCAATAAGACGGGAGTGACGATGCCCTCGATGGACGAATCCGCCGCGAGCTGGTTCAGATCCCAACTAACCGTTCCGAGCTCCGTATCTTTGCGATGTTCGTTGTAGTCCAAGATGGCCATGTTAAGATTGCCCGAGAGCGAGCTGACGAGGACAAACTTGGTCTCGTTCCAAACGGGGGTACGCGTGCCCATCTTGGGCTTGGTTTGGTCGAGGACGTTGATATTGTTGATCGCAATGGTAACATATGGATCCGGAGTTCCACCACCCAACTTGCTGGCCTTGATTCCCGAGGCAGAAATGATGGTGATCTGGAGGACACCAATGGCCGTATCGAGAGGTACGCCCGACATGAGCTGTTCGAGATTGAGCGTGAAGACGTTGGGCTTGTACATCATAGGACCGAGGATGCTGTGGGTGGTATCGCGGATAAAGGAGCTGAGACCTGGGATAGAGGCAATGTCAAATCCAAATGTTTCACCTCCAATGGGCTTGAGGACATAGTCGATCCACGGTGGCTCGATGAAGGAAATGTCGACGATTTGAATGTGAGGGAATGCGGTGATAAGCTTCATGCGAATGTTCATCGTACCCTTGAAGGTGATATCTTCAAGTAGAATTGGCATTGTCGCAGTGATACCCTTGCCCACGCGGATTTCAAGGATAATCTTGGGATTCTCCTTCTTCTCCGCCTCGCGGTAGGTCATGTCGGCAACGTCATTGGGAGTAAAGCTGATTCCCCATTGCATCTCAACGATATCTTCCTCGGTATACGGTTCCGTCTTGACATGGTCGATATGCGGCGCCTTGTTTCCGAGCGAAAACGTAGTAAGGGCGATAGAGTCGAGGAAAGCCGGGGTAGATGCAGAGAGGATCTGGGCGACCGAGTTGACGATGGTAGTACTGAGCACGGGCTCGTAAATCTTCCAGAAGCGGGCCAAAAAGTTGTTCATCCAGTCTGCAGTCTCTGCCTCTTTGAAGACGCGGGTTTTGGTAAGCTCGCGTTGCATGTCATCTCTTGCGCGGCGCCTGAATCGTTCAATCGAAGTAGAATAGTATGTGCAGCAGAAAGCGAGCAACACGAGGATCCAACCCCATCCCAAGCGAAGCAAAGTGATCAGGTGGGTAAAGACGACGGCCTGACAGGTATTCATTATACAGTTGCAGTTCACAGAGGCAGGAATTCACGTACAACAATGATAATTGCGGCGTTGTGATACCAATCACCGTAATACTGTTCGTTGATATGCTGGAACAAGATTCCCCTGTCCTTTTCGACACCTTCGGGAAGCGGCTCGTCGATACCAGAAACGGCACGCCAACCAATCTTGTACCAGTCGGGGATGATGGGAGCCTTTCCAGCGGGAAGGTCACCTGGAGTCGAGTTCTTTTCCGAAACAATGGAAGAAGCTGACAACGGAGCGGCGGCAGCACCACCGTTGGCAGTAGCAGCACCTGGAGCGGGCTTTACGGGAGATGGATTCGCGTCGGCATCTTCGATAGTCACAGTCGGGATGACAGGCGGGCCGTTGCTCGACGCGACGGATAGTCCTAATTAAAAAAAAGGGTCAGTTGAGGCTCGCTCTTGTTTCGGGCAAGCGCGCATGACGGCGGGGGTTATAGTCCAAACACGTTCTGGTTGTAAAATCTGCATGAGAGAAGGTAGCACAACAGGTGTGCTCAAAGGTAAACGCCCGACAGGCGGGACGAAATGAATCGTCACAGCCACCAAGCCTGCGTGTAGAACCAAGGTCTGTGATGACGCTAATGTCTCCAAACGGGTTTCAGAGAGAGATGGTAAGCATAGTTGAACGGCAGAGTGCTCGTCGAAAATGCCAGCGCATCCAATTGCCAAGGGCGATGCTCAAAATAACGATCGTCAACACGAATATAACTTTCCAACGCAACACTTGCTTGCGCGCGCTCGACGTCGTGGCCAGTAAACTGAGGACGATAAGAAGGAGAAACTGACCTTGAGCACCCTTGTCAGCAGTCTGGTTTAGTACTGGAGGCAGTCCCAACGCCGCCTTTGCCTTGCCCGCAACGGCCTTCATCTCTTCGGGACTCGCGTCTGGGGAAAAGTTGTAGGTTCGAACGCCCTGAGCATCGTTTTCTGCGACGATATTGGATACAACATTGTTCTGAGCTTGCTTTACGGACACTTCGTTTACCGGTTGAGTGGCATTATCAACTGGAGCAGCCGGTATTGGACGGGCTGGGGGAGGAGGCGTTCGAGACGCCATCGTAGTCGTAGAGGTCGAAGAAGATTTGCGGCTCTGTCCCAAAAAACAACTAACTTGAGGGAAGAGGCAGAGGTCAAAGTGACGCAGAGACCCTCACGCTCACAGTTCTCGACATTAGGCGGCCGGGAGAACGACCTCGCTCCATAACTCAAGAGCCTGCCAGCTCTAACAGGTTAAAGAAGGAAGTATTAAAAGCATTTCGAAAAACAATGTCGTTCTTGGATTCTTCAACGTGCAACGAAGACCAGCAATCGACGCCTTCCACGTAACGAGAATGTTCTAATTCGGATTTATTTTGGATTTGGGCTATTATGGCGCACGGCATCTCGACTCCAAGGCCGACCGATAGGACCGCAGCCGACGTCTCGCGGTTTCCTGCAAGCAAACGCACATGATTTTTCAACACCCGGAAATTAAGTGGTTAATGATTTGTATTGTCCTCCAAAAAGGATCCACAGGATCTACAGGTAGGCAGACAGACTCTTACAGTTCGGCCCAGCCTTCTGCCTCCTCTCCAGTGATGAGCCCCAAAACAAGCACGAGCGCAAGCGCACCAACACCCATCCCAAATCCACGGTACAACTGGCCGATCCCAGTCCCCTCGATACCCTCGAGCCACCCATCCAGTCCGCCGCCCGCATGTTCCGCGTCGGCCTTGACCTTTTCAAACTCGTGCTCGACACGAGAGCTGAGAGAAGGTGCAGCCTGAGGTTGTGAGACCCGTCGTTCACTCGCTCGCATCTCCTCGCTGAGCGTGCGGAGATGACTTGGGCCTGCAGCAGGAACGTCCGCGTCAAACACGGTTCGCACGTCCCGTTTGTTCACGTTGGATCCACCAGAAAGCCGTGGTTTGGCCTTGCCCCTGCGCGCTTTGGGTGTCACGGCTGCAGAGGCCGTTGCTGGTGGGGGCGAGCGTACAGAGGGCCTTCGACCACCTTTTCGACGGGACGAATGGGCGTGTAGCGGAGATCCTGATCGTTCTTCTGTTAGGATCCGCCACACGCAGTCCAAGATGCCCTTGTACGGCCGTGGAGATAGGTGTACACAGCTGGGAACTCGACCTTCACTCGGTCGACTCGGTATGATGACTGGTGTCGAGCTCGGTGTGTTAGGGTTTGGAATGCCGTGCACGACAATCTGCGCTTGTAGTCGTCTTCGGACGGTTTCCACTGGGATTGTGAGGGCCAAGCCGATTACGCCCCCAACAAATTCGCATAATGGGTACATCCAAATGTTGACGCCGATACGGACCCCCGTCATATGTTCAATAACTCTCGGCATGGTGAGCGAGATGAGGGGACGAAGGGTATTATCCAATATCGCTGGATAGAGGAGGGTGGGTTCAGTGTACAATTTTGCAAGCGTTATTTTCTCCTCGTTGGTGTGATTAGAAGAGGCGAGGAGTGTGAAATGCGTAAGTGGTGACGGGGATGGACGCGGGTGAATGATTTGGAGAGTTCTGAGAGTATCCAGTGGTGATAGTATAATTCCCGTGATAACGTGCGCAGCCAGAGGAAGTAGAAGAGGAGGGAAATGTCGTGACTGAGAGGAAGGAAAGATTGGTCGTAAAAACGCTGATACCGAAGGTTGTATTGTGGATGTCAGGAGAGTTAACGTGACTGACGTCAACAGACCTGGTAACGTCTGTCAGGCAATGGATATAAGAAATAAACATCAAGACATACCCTTCCATAAGCTAATCCACCCTTCGGTTCTCCATCGTCCAACGCGTTTCATCATCCCCCAAACACCATCGGCTGGTCCGTATGGTATTACCAGAGGATAGCTGTGCATCTTTCCGGTTGGATTCGACATCTTTTTGTTCATATAATTAGCATGTATTCATTCGCAAAAACTCTACAACTACCTTGCGAGTGGGTAGCGGCCTTGCACGTGCTTGACGGTGCCTTGTGGGCGAAGTTGGATCGTGAAAGTATGAGTCGTCTGTTGAAGATTCGCTCTGTTAAGTACATTGGAAACATATTGTTAGCCATTGATATCTAAACGAGTGTGCTACACACCAATTCATCGTTATCTTCCTCTTCCTCCTCTAATTCTAGCTCGAGTTCCAATTCCAGGTCGGAAGCCTCGAGATGTTTTGGGACCCATTGGACTTGCAATAACACTTTTCCCACTTCCCACGGCATGGCGATAGCTGTAGTCGTATATTGTAAAAAAGCCGAGGCAAGCAAGGCCTTTAGTGCTATTTTGGGCCCCGTCGAGGAATAACCATATCCATTCACGTATGCATTGCTATCATAAGGATACGATCCGGATGCAAATGAACTCCCAGCAAAAGACGACGGTGAAGGCGTGTTCGTGTTTGGTTGAGCTGAACCTGAAAAGCTCATTCCCGAGGTCCCATTGCTACCGGCTGGATTACCCCATTTGAGGACTTTTACAGTCGTCAAGTCGCTGCTGCCGTTCATGGCACCCGAGAGGGGTGAAGTCGGTTTAGTAAAGGACGTAGATGATGACGAGCCGGCCGCTGGGGAATCTGCTGAACCTCCAAAACTCCAAGCTGAAGATTGTGTCGCGTATGTATCTCTTAACGAAGCTGGTTTTGGGTCTGAGGACATGGTTCTGCCACTAGTGTCGGACGAGGCAGAAGCCAAGTTTGCCGTTCATGGCATCACCGTTGTAGTTGATTACAAATCAAAGGAATTAATATTTATAATATTTATAATTGTTCAAGCATATTTTAAGTTATTTCCAAGGCAATCCGCCGTGACGCTGCGTAAGCCGACAGACGGATTCAAAACTTGTCTTACTACTTATCGGTGAGAGGGTCCTCCAGCAGTAGCATTGCCTTGTACACGTCAGTGATGGGACCTCCATATTTCCATTTACAGAGTACCAATTACTGCGGAATTTGTCGTTTGATTCAACGAGAGAAAGGGCCAAGAACCGGCGCTTTGGGATTTACCGCCAGCCCACCGCATTAAGAATGTAACAAACTTTGGGGTTATTTCTGGTCCTCCTACAGTACTATAACCAGCGTTTTCATTCTCTTCCCGAGCTTGCCGCTGACCCCGCTAGGCGCTTTAATTGGAGAGGGGTGCTTTGCGCTGGATGTCCTCGTCAGAATCGACTCGTTCTCCAATACGATTGGTCACAAATGGACATAACACTCTGCGGGTTAATGTAGCTTATTTTGCGACCCTGTATTGGTCTGGGCACGTGTAGGAGGACTGGGCGCTCAATTCTGTGTCGAAGGGAAGCGTTGTGCAAAGATCCTTGAAACTGGTTCTTAATCAAATCAGACGCTTGCAGGAGGACCTATAATTCCCCTACGCAACTATTCTAGCCGTCGTCTCATTATCCCTCGAACGTAAAGTCCGTCAACTTAGGCCCTTGTTATCGGGGTCCATCCTCCAACCCCCTTTGCTTGTTCTAGGCGGCTGCATTGACGGGAAAACTCGGAATACGTCTGACTTGGAAATCACTGGTTGAACTCTGGAGTGTGGACAGCCCAGCACATGGAACAGACGGCTCCACTGTGTAACAAGTCAACGCCGCTGCTTTCGCAGTAACCGGGGTGCATAACCTCCATGTGCTTTTCGCTCACTTCACTAATCTCCTTACGAACCCGGTACAGTCACTACTGAAGTCCCCGATACATCCTCCGTTGGAAGCATCGCCACAACTGATGCCCGCAAAAGGCCAAGGAAATCAACGCACTACTATTGAGAATTATTTTGACAAGAGTTCTAGTTTAACCCTTCGCGTTTTAATACCTTCTCCGCGGAAGCGGTGATAACAACTACAACTATGACAAATAACTTCCGCGCAGCACCGGTAAAGAGCCGACCCGATTTACCTCAAAAAAAGACCCCATCTTATTCAGTACACGCCTCCCCTCCTCCCATACAAATCGGAATGCCTGTAGACACCCTCTTAAAGAGGCTCGAGTCCTCCGCTAATCCCAGCATTTCTCCTTTACTCTTCTTTTCAGGTTCTACTATGTATCAACAGGACCAGGGACACGACGGTGACGAAACACACGACACACGTACGTTGCATACCTTTGGCTTCATCACCTTCGGCTCACATTGGACAACAGCTCAGCAGCACGCCTTCTTTAACGACAATCGTTGGTCAAACTCACTCCTTTACTCGGCGCCAAATACTGCTCATGGACACTATACACAAGACGCCGGCTCATACCCCAATACGAGGTCTCACTGCCTACAAGACTTTGTCCCTTCTCAGCAATATACCGACCACGTAATGGAGCCTGTGGGTCATGACGTTTCATATCGCTCAGCAGACTGGGGCCATTCTCCCCCAGCTTTCAATCCAGGTTTTCCCTACCTCCCACAAGACCCTCCATCCTCCGCGTTTCACGATCCGAACTGCCTCACTCCTTTCCCGTCCGCCAATTTTGATGCGAGATACCCTCCTCCTGTGCCTACTTTCACGGGCACCCCACCGTATCCACTAGCCGATGTTCTAGTCCCTGTTTATTCAGATCACCCCACACGCCGTACGTCCCACCCCGGTAGTCACCCTGGTCCGGATACTAGTCAGCAGCTAGTGGATCCTTATGGGGCTCGTCAGCAGTACACGCGTTCGGAGTTGACTCAGCAGATCTCTATTGCAGACTCTGAGATGTCATTCGAAGATGTGACTCACGAATCTCCCCCACGAGCACTGGGTGATGATTTTATCCATGAATCCTTTCCTGAGCCGACACCGGAACACGGACGCTTACGCAGCGCGTTGGCGCAAGTGATGACCGCACCATGGAGACGCAGGCATACCATGGAACCAGACGAGGACCTTCTTCTCCAGTTTACTTATTTTGACAAAAAACGCGGGAGATGGAATTGCAGCTTTACCAAGGATGGGACCTCTTGTCGCTGTTCGACCCGTAAAAAGGATCACGCCAAAGGACACATCCGCTGGCATATCGACCATAGACCGTATTTCTGTAAATCTCCCTGGTGAGTTCTCTCACAACCGTCTGAATTCGGGGCTAACGATCTACCAGCCCTACCGGAGACCCTTACTGTAACAAGCAGTATACCGCCATGGAGTCTCTTAAAAAACATCAGAACGGAAAGGCAAAATGCTCTATCTGGTACGTGGTGCCCTATTTATTTGATCTTTGGCACCTTAGTAACCCGTTCTCCCCAGCGGAGCTACCATGCTCAAAGGCAACCTACAACGCCATCGTACTTCGTCATGCAAAGCGCCTTCTTTGTAACAATATAGAGTATATTCGTTCCTATTTCTCGCGTCTATTTCCAAGTGCTATTTATTGCTTATTCTTTCGTTACAAGTCTCGTTCATTTTGTTACATATGTATGGACTCGTTAGATGGACTATATGTGTTCCCGGTGGGACTAGCTGGAATGGCCCATGTAAACCCGTCGTTGACAATAAAGACCTATATTTCGGCATGAAATTGGACGTAATCGGTGTAAGACAAGATGTGCTTCACCCCACAATTAGGAGCATTGTATCGAGAGATTTTTCAGATAGAGCCAAGCAACCTAACAATCGATAACGCATGGTTATGACATAGGTAAAACCTATTAGAATATGCATGTATTCTGTATGTGACCGGGTTTGGTAGGGGTGAATTGGCTAGAATAGGTATTTAGGCGCTGCGTTGAGACCTTAGGTTCCATTTGGGTGGAGCAAAGCAATTTAGTTAGCTCAAATACACCAAAAACTAATGTTATTATATATCGAACTTTGATAAGTTTAATGTGACGACCGGTAAAGCTACAAAGGAAAGGGGCTGGCAGAGGGGGAACGCGAAGAAGGAAGGATAGACGAGAGGAAAAGAGTGGATTATAGTATAATTCAAATCATAAGCAAGTATACGTAGCTGATATTGGCATACGAGTGAGCGCTGAGGCAGAAAGATTCGGGTCGGGTCAGGGGTTCCGAGAATCTAGGGAAAGATGATGATCAGGGAAGTTAAAATGAACTATTTGGGTATCTAAACAGAATATAACGAGGATAATAGGGTGATGGAGTGCATAGGAAGCTTCCTCTCGCGGCTGGGGGTTGGCTGGCTGGCTGGGCCGTCACCGATTGGACAGGAATCCTTAAACATGAGGCCTTGGGGTCTTCTACTGCAATAAAACAATTCTGGGCTTGTGGCGGAGTGGTACCGCGTTGTGAGTGCAAAAAAACTTCGATCGAAGAGGACATCGATGGCCGCTAACGCCTGGCTGGCCGAGCTCTAGGCCTAAATAGCAAAATAAAGACTGACTACTCAGGATATTGTACCTTTGAGCAAAAGTACGAGCCTGCCCGGGGTCGAACCGAGGACCTTTGGTTGCGACTTAATCGAAGACCAACGCGGTAACCACTCCGCCACAAGCCCAGAATTGTTTTATTGCAGTAGAAGACCCCTAGGCCTCATTTTTAAGGATTCCTGTCCAATCGGTGACGGGCCAGCCAGCCAGCCAACCCCCAGCCGCGAGAGGAAGCTTCCTATGCACTCCATCACCCTATTATCCTCGTTATATTCTGTTTAGATACCCAAATAGTTCATTTTAACTTCCCTGATCATCATCTTTCCCTAGATTCTCGGAACCCCTGACCCGACCCGAATCTTTCTGCCTCGGCGCTCACTCGTATGCCAATATCAGCTACGTATACTTGCTTATAATTTGAATTATACTATAATCCACTCTTTTCCTCTCGTCTATCCTTCCTTCTTCGCGTTCCCCCTCTGCCAGCCCCTTTCCTTTGTAGCTTTACCGGTCGTCACACTAAACCTATAAAGTTCCCTGTATATTCATATCTCGGCACATCTTTATCTAAGCTATTATCCAGAGGGGAGTTCTTGAAGTCTCGACGCAACCGCTAGATTCCCCTCCAGCCAGTCTATCCTGCCAAATACGATATTCACCCAAGTCAAACCATAGTTCCTATGCCAGAAATAACCAGTGGTAATTTCTAGGTCCGTCCCCAGAAATCCATTTCTCACAGCATATAAAGAGAGTGCAGTAACAAGCGAATCTTATCTACCATCGCTCGCAAACATGCCACCTCCAAACGACACGCCGGCTTATCATCTCGTTCAGCATCCAAGATCTCTCTTTATTTTTCAACTCGACCCAAAGACACCCATTCCAGCCACTCTCCTCCAGCCAACCGGCGCCGGCACCACAACCGCATCCTTCAAGTCGATCACCTGGACGCACGAAGAAATCTCCGTTGTATGCGAGCATCCTCCACGTCATTTCCCAGAGCTCAACACAGGATCTGAATCGCTTGTCCTGAACAAACCCGAAGACTGGGAATGCGCAGCATTTTCGATTCGTGGCCCCATGGAACTGAGTGCGTAACGAGCGAAATTGCAAACACGTAATACTCGTTGACAAATTAATCCCTGCCGAAACGCGTCGTATGATGCCGCGCGTATTAATGATTTAAATTATTAGCGCTGACTGGAATCTTGTCCGGTCTGATAGCGCCGCTCAAAGAGGCCGGCATCCCCATTTTTACAGTATCCACGTGGTACGTCCAGTCTCAGATCAAAATGTAAACCTCGATCATCAATCGTCTGACACAGAGCGCGGCCACCGATCAAATTGGGTCGTTTGCCATACTAGGAACACCGACTTTTTACTCATCCCCATCGCCCAAAAGGGAAAAACGATCAAAGTGCTCAGGCAAGATGGCTGGACAGTCGAAGATTAGAGCCTGAAAAAAACGGTTTGCATTCTATCTATCTAGGAAGAAGGCTGTATAGAATGAGATTGTGTAGTACAAGTGAGAGAACACACAAACACAGTCCGGAAATCACAACACATACGCAAGCAGTCGGGTTTTGTCGGAAATTGTAGCGAAATAGGGTGGGTGGGAAAATGAGGGAAGTAAGGGGGGATATTTCAGCAATTCAAAGGAACGGGAAAGTGTATAAGGACTACCCTTGTCTTCTAAAGGCAAGGTAGCCAAGGGGAAAAAAACATCAGGCATAGATCCAGTCCTCTCTTGATAAATAATTCGGAAATAGCACTACGGTGATGCGGGTATTCCCCCGCCCACCTCTTTTTTTTAGGGGGTGGATTGGTCGACTTCGAAAACCAGTGAGAAAGTGGGATAGCATACGTGCGGTACACTATCCCAAGGAAATGTCGCCCAAAAGAAACCTTGTCTTGTCGTCTATCGTCGTCGTCGTCATCTTCGTACAGATTCATCCATTCATGAACGCCATTCTAAGGTTTAAGACTCAATGGCTTGCTCAATACGGGTCGATGATGCCCGTACCCATACGCAGATCCGTACCCAGCAGCCGCAGCCTCGAATCCACTGGTTGCGCCATTTCCGCCATGCATAGACATGGACCCGGCAGGTACGCCCAGTCCAGGCGTTGACATTTCCGAGGACGGACTGGCGTCCTTGCTTGGTGCTGGTGACTGATGGAAACACCACTTTTCAACGAGTGCCGCATACGTGCTGTCGGTGGTCGACGCAGTAAACGGATACGAGGAGCCGTTACTCGTCACGCCATTGGCGTTGCCGTTAGGATTGGCCGAGGGTGTCCTGTCCGGAGTAGAAGGGGTGAATGGCGGGCCCAGCGATGTGGGCGTGGGTGTGATGCTAGTGCTCCCGCCAGGTGTCGAGATAAAACTGTTGGCGGGCGAGCGCCTTGGGGTATCCGAGCTGCCATCGCCACCGGGAAGACTCCGGTATATGCCGAGGGTATCACGGTTTGCCGAAGGGGGCGCAGGCGGCAGAGAGATCGGCTGTCCGCCAACGACGGGGCCGAGCATCATGCTGATCGAATTTCGATGGGACGCGCCACCCGCGGGTACGGGCGACGTGGGCGACGCATAATTCGACAACTTTAATGACCCCGAGCTACCGCTCGAGGCAATCGAGGAACCGGATACGCTCCTCTGATGTGCACCCCCTGGAGGAGGGGGTGCCGCAGTCACGTTAATACTGGATGTGGATGGTGCGGAAGGTGCGGATTTGGGAGGAGAAGACGAGGGCGAGAATGGCTTCTTCAGTCGGAGCGGCGGGATTTCGGGGTCGGAGGAAGGGATAGTCATCGTTGAAGGTCGCAGGTCCAGGCCAGGGAACATTCTTTTCGGACCGTCGCCGAATCTCAACGGCGAGGGCGGGGGGCCTTTTGCTGGCTGAGGCGTCGTGGTAGTCGGTGCCTTTCTGAAGATGAGCTTGTAGTTTGCCCCTTTATTGTTGTCCCACCACTCGCCCACGCCTGAAGCGCTAAAGCGTGCGGCGAAAAAGATGGTGCGCTCCGCCAATTTTCTCTCCACGTCTTCGAGACGAACCATGAACGAGAATCGATCCCACGCAACTGGTGGGACTCCTGGTGTCTCGCGCTCCGGCGGAAAAGGCGAAGGGAGCGAGGGAAGCGTGCACACGTGTCGACATACGACCTCACTCGTCGTCTGCCAGTTGTCGAGCGTGAATCTTAGCGCGACAGCCTTTTCAAACGCCACGTTTTTGACAAGGATTGATCCACGGAGGGTAGGAGGTCGTGTGCGAGGAAAGACGAGGGTTTCGACGTGCACGTTTGCAAAGGCGGAATGATCTATGAACGGAACGGGCGTCGATTTTTCCGTATCAATCTCGAGACCAAATTGCTGTTGCTGTTGCGCTTTATCGCTACTGAATTGAAAGTTCTTCGAATTGCCGGCGAGTATGGCGGCATTTGCAGGGGAGTCGTACCCTTCCGTCTCAGTCTCGGTATCGTCTGCGTTACCGCTGACGGCGCGCGGCCTCCCTGTCTTCTCGAACAAGACCACATTCTCAAGATTGTCCTTCTTTTCTGGGAAGTGGACCGTCTTGGGGATTAGAGGGGTAGAGGGCTCGGAGCGTGAGCGCGGGTGCTGTGCGCGCCAATCGGTGATTTGAGGCGACGATATGGACGATTTGAGGGACGGTTTGAGCGTCTTTCCATTTGCGAGAACGATTGGCGTCGAGCCGGATCGCGAAATTGATGAAGCGCGAGAAGTGGAACCCGGTGTGGCGGGAGGGTCCCTATTAGATCGGACGTTAGAATGCTGAGAACAGGGTCGCTGGCCCCGGGTTACTAGACTTACAATGAAGGGAAAGGAAGTGATGATTCGACGGGACCTTCCGACTGCTGAAGATAATTACAGAGGCGTTAGTGATCGTCCCAGTAGGCGTATTAGGGGGGGAATGAACTGTAAACTGGTTCCCCTCGTGGGTCTCGACACGTAGTGACACATGAGTCAAATCCATATGATTCTACTTGGATACAGAGCCCAACGCTATGGTTCGCACTCTGCCATTTTCGTATGGGGCGTGAAAAGGCAGTGAACTGATGAGTGCGTCGAGCGAGATTCCCACGAGACGAGTGGTTCGACGAGCTGAATAAGGATGATAAACACTCACAGATGTAGGAAATGGAACAGCATTGACGGCCGGAGGCGTTGGAGGTGAGGAAACTTGAATCTGGGGTTTCGCCTTGGGAGCTGTCTGCGTCTGGGGAGGATTGTTCTCTTGCTCGTCATCATCGTCCGGAGCTATTTGAAACAATGTACGCTTTTCAAACTGTCGTTGGCGTCGTGGAAGACCGACTAGAGGTGTAAAGGCACCTGGCCCGGTTTCTGTAGAAAATGTCGGTGTCGCTGAGCGTGTGCGACGATGCGAAGGTCGTGAAGATTCGGCATCAAGGTCATCAGGACTCGTTGTCACTGTGGACGACGACGGGGAGAGGTAAGGCATTGAGGAGGGAGAGGTCTAAGAAGTGAAAAACCCGATCGGGGAAATGTGTCTTTGTCAAGAGGCTCCTCTATCTTATTTAGGTCAATGCGCCACAGTAATTAAGTTTAAAAATCTTTGGAAAAAGATGACATGAATAATTTTCAACGTTTCTTCCCTGTCAATCTCTTCGGAAATGCCCGACTGTCCCCTTCCTCCATCAAATGTCCTCCGGTCTCTCCTGTGTCCGATAAGCTCGCAAAGGATTATGTATCTGGATTTTATGACCGCTCTCATCGGCTGTCGCAGTGCCGCCACTCGAGGAGCCCGGCCCAGGTGAGGCCGTGACGCTGTTCACCGACGAGCAAAGTGGTGGAGTAGAACAGCTGCCAACCTCGGATTGATAAGTAGCGCTCATTTTTGGGTTCTTTTGGGTTCCCTTAATTTGTTCCCCACCCCAACGTTTTTTGAATTGGTTGGTTGTTAAAAAAGATATAGGTGTGTGGGGGGGCGGAGATATACGTGTGCGTCTTTGTGTGGCCGCGGGGGCAAAAAAATTTTGTTGTTGTTGGTTAGGGGGGCTTTTTTTTTTTGTTGTTGTTTTTTTTGCCGTTGGTTCCAGTGAGCTGGGCATCACGCAAACTCCCACAAGGACAGCGAACACCGACTCGTGCGTTTTCCCCAGGTGGGGTAAACGTCGTTTCGAACAGGGCACTCACCCTTGTAGAACCCCCGTCGTCCGCCGCGCCTCGACCCGTGGATTACCCCACATTTTGCACAGCACCACACAGAGTGGGAATAGTATTCCTGATTTTACAAAAGGCGAGAAGCCTACCCTGCCGTCGAGGCTTTTGCGAATAGACGCTCCCAGGCCTTTACGACACCGAGGGGGTCCCCGCTATTCGCCTCGCCAGTTTGCAGAGATAGGTGGAAAGTCCCGAGCTTCGGATCTTTCGGCATTGTGCGCACTCTCGACGTCATATCGTGCATATCTTTGCCTTTTTTGAATTGGGGCGTATGGACGTGCCGTTTTGGCGTGCTACTCGTTAGCGCACAGGCACGAACAACCACCAGAAATGAGCCTTTGGGAAACTTGTGTGTCGGCTGCGTGAGGAGGAGCATAGCGATGACGTCGTGTTGGGCATATATATGATTGATCCGTGGCCCTCGAGCATATCCTCCCACTCACTCACTCGCCAGCCACCCACAGAAGATATCGGTTCCAGGGTGAGTGGAATGCCGGCCGCATTCCCCACCGAGATTTTCATGGCGGTTCTATCTAGCCCCGCATGGGGCTCGGGCCTAGATGTCGTCAATGGGGGAGCACAAAATCTTTGGGGATGATGAGGTACGCGCCCAACCAGTCCGATTGGTGCGTTATCCATATACATTCGCTAAATAGATCGTTTGGGATGATAAAAAGTGACTATGTCGTGACCACGATGGTAATCAATCGACTTGTTTGCCAAGCTTTGCGAGCTGAAAGATGATGACATCAAGCAATCTTCTTGAGAGTGCAAATACGCTCACAGAATAGAGTAGCGCCTTTTTCATGTCGGCTAGGCTGCTGACGCGTCTAGACCGTTCGCCACCATAACCTGCACGTCGATTGTACCTGAAGCAACAATGAGACGTAGAAAACAAGTGCCAAAGGCCCATTCTATCGTATCAACTTCAACTCTTGAGCGTGTCTACCATAGATGACAAAGGATTGAAGTCCTTGATGTCTCTTATGGCCAAGTGAATCGCGTCAATAGGCGTAATGATCGAATTTCCGGGACCAAGGAATTTACAGGATATTTATTGCCTCCCGTACTGTACGCTGACTGGATTTGGTTGTGTCGGAGTTTGAATCTATTCAAAACCCCTCCTTCATCGAACCATGCAAACAGAACACTGGGAATTTCTTAAAAATCAGTCTGAAAATGTCCCACTGCTGATTACAACTGCGTTGGGGACTATAGCAGCTGGATTTGCGATCCATTTTGCGCGCAGGACGGTCACCATCCAACGGGGTGAGCCCCCGCTCTTTCCAGGAGCCCTTCCATTACTAGGCCATGTTATACGGTACGGGAAGGATGCGAACAAAGTTTATCAAGAGGCCAGGTGTGTCTCTTTACTCTCTCTCCACGTCCTCACTTTTTCCTTGCTGCATAATCCCTCTTGTCGAAACTGTGGGCGTGTAATAGGCGCCGTTGGCCGCCTAAACAATGCCGTCGGCCCGATGCATCGGAGATGAAAGAATGGCCTTACTAACACAGCCCCCCGACAGTGAATGGTCGAAAGATAAGGCCCCCGTCTCGCTCTCGCTCGCGGGAAAGCGACTCTATGTAATGACTCCTATTTTCTACAACATGGATATGCACTCACACTTTACCAGGTCATTCTCAGCCAAAAGGATGTCCTAGCAGTTTGGCGCGCCAAAACCCTCGCTTTTGACTCTGTGTGCGAATGGGGGATGGTTAGTCTATTTGGCATGACCGCACACGGTGCCAAACAGATGCACGACGACCCAGATGGCAAAGGTGACATGTACGTAAACCAGCATCGTTTCTGGCGCGACGCCCTTGGGCCAGGCGAAGATCTCAATCTCATCACGCACCGTTTCCTCGAATACCTTGAGGTCAATATTGAGGAGTTCGAAAAGACCCTACCAAAGGACAATTCCGGCGTGGAAGTGGATTTGTTTACCTGGACACGCGACCGTATTGGTATTAGTGCCACCAATGCTATCGCCGGACCAAACCTACTCAAACTTGATCCGAAAATAATGGAAAAATTGACCAAGTGGGAATCAGAGTTCTTCTTACTCGCTTTGGGTCTCCCAAGATGGGCCCTCAAAGGGCCAAGAGAGAACCTGGAGGACATGATCAAAACCTGGATGAAACTGGGTGTGAGCCCCGATATGCTGCCTCCGTTGATCGAACGTACACACCTTGTGATTGCGCGTGAAGCAAGTGATTGGGACGTTGCCGCCTCAAACCTCAGTCTTTGGCTCGGGTAAGCTCGGCTTGACAGAGAAGTATAGCAAATACTCATCATCACGTATTTTTCTATAGCACTCAGGCAAACGCCAACCCGTCAGCATTCTGGGTTATCTATCAGATCCTCCTTCTCCCCGCCGATATGAGGGCTAGGGTGGAAGCTGAGATTGCACCCGCCTTTGACCCGGCCACCAATCGGTTGACCGATCTCAACCATCTCATTAATAACACTCCCCTCCTCACTTCCATCTATTGGGAGGTTCTGCGCCTTACTGCCGGTTCGGCTTCCGTACGGGAAGTCGAAGAGGATACCATGATAGGTGGATATCGATTCTGCAAGGGAGCAATGGTGATGATACCACTCAGGTTGCAGCATCTAAATGAGGACGTCTTTGGTGATGATGTCGACACGTTTGTCCCTGATCGCTTCCTCCGAAATGCCTCTGAACTCGAAGGAAACAAAAAGAACCCAGGTATCAAGGTTTTGAAACCTTTTGGAGGAGGAACAAGTTTATGCCCTGGTCGACACTTTGCGATCAACGAAATCTTTGCGTACGTAGCCACGGTGTTGCGCAAGTTTGACATGGAACTGCCACCAGGCCAGGAGGTCGCAGGCTTGCGCACCTCAGTTCCATCCGTGGGGACCTTACCACCCGACCGAGATGTACGTGTCAGGGTTAGAATGAGAAAGTACGAGTAGTATAGGCGACTCCGGACCCATAGACTAGTCTTGTTTATACGTTTAAACTAAGACCCGACCAAAACACTATCCTGCGCCGTTCCCCTTGTCACTAAGAAAGAAAGCATACTTTGTCATTAATCCCCTAATTACCTGTTGATTGAGATGCGTTGCGAACGCTAACATGGCAGTGGCGCTCTCTGTGTCGGACGATGTTTTTCTTCAACAAAGCGCTACCGCTAAAAATCAAAAGGAAAGTCGTCAATAGACAAGTCATTTTCAATTAAAATGCTATTTCTAGGCTGCAAGCGACAAATTTTCACGTACCAAGCTTCGCACTCCACCATGACTGCGTTGACGTGGACATCGAGAGCATCTTGAGAAGCAAACGACTTCGCACTACAAACGATCCCATCAGTTCATTCGTCTGCCGGAACAAATGCGCTGAGAACCCTGGCTTCTCCTTTGGCTACTCACCAGCCAATTGTGGAACATCGCCCTTGGCATTGCAGCCGTACGCCGCCATGTTTAGTCCAAAAATGGATGATCGCTCTTTGCTTCCTTCGGAGCGTTGCCTCACAAATTAGGCATTTCCAAGCTCCACGACCAAGTTTGACGATAGGGACCGGTTGTTCGTGGTCGGTGCTATGCAAAATTACGTTATCAATTCTCTAGAATTGATCAAATGGAACACAAGGCGAGTGCATTGTCGAGAATTTGGCTTTCAGATTGGAAAAGAAACATACCTGGAGGTAGACGTGGATGGCCCATCAATGATTTGATCATTCATTGCAGACACGGGTGGTATTCCAAGCCCTGCTATGACTTGACCCATTGGATCATTGAACGAAATAGACGTGGAGTACCCAGGAGCGTTTATTTGTCTGCAAAACCGGGATCAAACAGTGATGGTGTAGCCCAGTGGATGGCTGCGTTTGACGGTGTTACATACTGATAGCTCCCTGAATGGTGCAGCATCTCAGGAGAAACAAACATTTGGACTGGCAAAGTGGTGAGGAAGTTGCGCTCAGCATGACTGACCGTCAGGATTACTTACCTTCATGGTGGGCGGCAACATTTGCGAGCGTAGTACCATCTGGCATCGCCATTGAGGTACCTTGGATGAAATTTACACTACCTATATCCTCTGAGAGGTCAAGGATCGTACCATCCCTTGCGCCCGTCGTGTTTTCGCGTGCGTTAGGTGGATAATTAGACATATCCATGGAACAGCAGGTAGGGGTTGCGGAGTTTGTGTGGTTTGTGAAACTCAACTGCAGCAAAGACCAGCTTTTTAGGAGTGCAGCCCTTAAAGTGGCATGATGCCACTGTTGCAACGCCGACGACCCGTGCGTTCTTCCGATGTCAAGACCTTCAATAGGCATCTAACCTTATTCCGAAATGGACGCGGACACAGGGCAGCACGGCATACCGCAGTGGGGTTTGGTCTCACTCTCACTCAAAAAAGTGGTCCTTCCCTGAGCCGGACAAGCCGAGCTAGATTGGCAATCGGCCAGCTTCTGGAATCTTTCATGATCAGGCGATCCAAGAACATTCAACATTGGACTAGCCGACTGTGCTAGACCTCAATAAGGATAACTTGGTGCCAGAGAAACTCCAATGCGTCTGAATTCAGCCCTCGGATTTCTATTGGTCACAGGAATAGTTCGGATTTTAGGTACTGCTAGACACACATTGAACAGGTACGCATTTGATTTACATACTCGTTCCTGAAATATGATCATCCTAAATGTGACAGTAACGTTCTCTGTGCCGAACAATATTCTTCTTCAGCAGGGATTTGCCACTAACCAGAAAGTCAGCGTCCGCCTCTTCGAACGGCCCTACTCACAAGCCTTCAAATGGGTATTCACTTACCAGGACTCGCACTCAACCATTACTGGGTTGGCGTGAACATCGAGACCGTCTTGCGTGGCAAATGATTTCATACTATCGATCACACCGTCAGTAGTACCCCGGTGTTGGGATAGGCCGTGCCAGAAGATTGGGCCCGCATTGTCTACAACAATACTCACCAATTTTCTATTCCACATTGCCCTTTGCAAAATAACCGTACCCCACCATGTTTACTCAGGTAATGAGCGATTGCTCTTTGTCTTCGTCGGAGCTTCGTTTGGCAAACAAGGCATTGCCACGCTCCCAAGCCGAGCTTGACAATAGGAAGGGTGGAGAAGCTCTCAGAGCATTCTAGTCCTGCATTACTTGGGACTGGCACTGCTTCGGAAAGGATGTGGGAAGGGATTATCGAGCCGCTAACTGCGGGTACGGGAATATCGACACTCGGAGGCCGAGCAATGTCTGGCGGGCAAATAAAAATGCTCGTTGTGTTGTCTACTTGGTCGCCTACTATCGGCATTGGGGTTGTTCCAACGCTCGCGTGGAGGGAATCACTTAAGGGATTGTAATGGACAATCCCATTATGCTCTGGGAATACTTGTTGGTGCAAAGGACGTGAATAACGAGTGACAAGTTGAACTGGTGTGGCAAAACCGGCTACTGTTAGCTGGGAGGGTGTATGAGGATGTCTCGACGGGAAACCCAGCGTCTCCACAGGGAAAGGTGAGTGTGCCGCTAATAATGAACAAAGGGATGAACAGCCAATATATTATGGATCCTAGAACTAACATACGTTGTTGGTTTATGGCGGTGCTCGCCATTACGGCCCTTTCTGGATCTCCAACCAGCATATAAGGTAGTTCAGCTCCGCTGACTGATAATGCGCCAGTCGCGTCTTCCTCAAGTCTTAAAGCGTCAAAGGTCCCATAAGTTTGGCGGCCATGCATATTGGAATACCAGTTCTGGGTCGCAAACTGCATGTGGGCGTACTGTACAAGCAAGAGGGCTGACATAAACTTTTGAAACACCGTACATTCTGACGGGTGCACCGTCCCCAATTGTGATGTTAGTATTCCCCAGATCCCTCTGTCATGCTGTTTGACACCCATACAACCTTATTCTTGATATGTCACGAACATCTGAAAATGTAGCCTCCATCCCACGATTAGCCTTGGTCCCACTATTGGGTGCAGAATCGTCTTTCGTTGGCCGGGCATCCCGATCACTGTTGGTGGGGTGTCTGACCCTGAAAAGGGCCCAGACACAGAACTAATGTTTGCTGGGATTAATCAATCACGCTAGTTGAATGTCCGGAGCCGTGTTTTGTGAATTTGACAGGCAACATGTCCGATCCCACAAGAGTGGTTCGGCTCTTGTCCCAAACTACAGTAAGAGTTGATCTTACGAAAACGTGATGGAGACAGCTGAATGGATACGAATTCTATCTACACTTTTTTCAATTACCCCCCAAAAATTAGTCATAGGACAAGCGTAGGGTCAATCGAAGGGGCAGCGAAGTCGCGGTCACGGTGACTTCTGTACCAGCAGGTACCAAGTCTGAGACCTTTTTCTCCAAGTTCGGGCGTGTTGCTCGTTCAAGAATCGGGGGAGCTTGCATGTAAATAGAGGTGGTGGAAGTGGCCAACGATGGCTTCTTAATTTGGCTGTGAGACGGAAATTCAGTCAGTAAGTGCCCCATATACCCAGAAATTATGCATGGAGACGAACATTGTTTGCTTGTCAGCGAGATATTCAATCAATTCCTCGACTGTCATATCACGGTTGATAGATAAATCCACCGTTGCACCTCCACAGACTGGACACTCTTCTTTCTTCTCGTGTTCAAATGTAAAGCTGTATACACCCTCTGTACCGATCATCATCATGTAATTTTGCAAATGTGGCGCCGCGTTGGTCGCAATTTTGAGTGCCTCATTTACGCAGCTAGCAGCAATAATGGCGTTGGTACTTGCAATAGCCGGAATAATGTTCTTCACGACTCCTTGAGTGAGCGACCAGGTGACGCCCTCAATCGAAAACTCCGCCGCGCGAGCTGATGCCTTCTCATACAGCCAAGAAATGTGTTCAGGGTCATCGGTGTCGAGCTTCTTTGCGTCCCCGTGTACGCGAGGCCATTCTAGAACAGAGGCCCATTCGATGCAATGCTCTGGCAGGCGAGGAGTGTTGGCAATGGTGCAGATAGGGAACACGGTCGGCTTGTTGAGCATGTCGAGGGAGCACTCGTAGCACGAGGTGATAGTGGGAAGAATAACACGCGACTGTCCGCGGAAGCCTGGGTTTCAACGCGTTAGAAACGAAGAATAAGAAGGTTCAGGACTGTTACCTTCAGTTCCTCCATCAATGAGAGGTTTCAGGCTGTCTGGGTTGTCCTCATCGACCATACCCACAAGAGTCGCGTTGATCCATCGACGAGCTTCAATCGAATCAAGCCCACAGATGATAATCTGGAATTGCATGTAATACTCCTCATCCTTGTCTTGAATCTTTCCATGGTAACTAACCCATCAAAGCTCGTAAGAAAAGGGGGCTAACCCTTAAGTTGATCACTCACGGTGTTACGGTAACTCCAGGGACGCGTTTCATCACGTATTCTGCAGCGGCAATAGCCTTTGGACGACCGACGTCCTTCTCCCTTGAGTATTGTTCTTCAGCGGCGGTTTCTCTAATACGAGATCCCGTCAGCTTACCTAAACAAAAACTGCCGATTAAGATTGCTGACGTCGATGGTATCCATATCAATGACATGAATGTCGCGAAATCCAGAAAGGGCCAAATTAGGTAGTATCTCGCAGCCCAAACCACCGGCGCCAATCACGAGAACCTTGCATTGGGAACGAATAAACGTCTTTGCCTAAGTTCCAGAACATAGTATTACGCGTGAAATTGTACGTAGATTAGATATCGAGGCACAGTGGTCAGCTACAATATAGGCGCGGTGTTGATGCACACCTCATCGCCGCCTGTGAATGCCTCTTCGATCGTGCGAGGACCAGGACGATCCAAGATTTGATCAACATGATAATACCGGCCTGGCCAGTCGTGTGGAGTTTGAACAGAAGCAGTCGCCATTAGTCAGGGTCGAGTGGCAAGTTCTAATCTTGAACCTTCACCACCACCACCGACATCCATGAGCAGCACAATATTCGCACAAACCAAAGATCCTGATACTAAGAGAGCAGATGCTGTCATAGCACAGATTAAAAAGGATGAAGAAGAACTACAACTCGCCTCGTTTACTCCCGACGATGCATGGGAAATTGGGAGCGCAATTCGCAACAAGTTTCTCGAAGTTCAGAGGGAAGCACCCTCAGTGACTGACGAAGATGTCCATAATAAACGCTATGGGCACGTTGTGTACCACAAGTTTCCTGCCGGGAGTGGCATTGTGATCCGCATCGAGACTTTCACTGGTCTTACCTTGTTCAGTGCAACCGCAGGGCCTCCGGTCTCAAAGCCTGGTAATGAGCGGTGGATAGACGGTAAAATCAATATTGCACGGGCAAACCATCGCAGTAGTTTTGGTGTCGGTCGGGAGTGGTCACGCCGCGATAGAGATGTAAGCATAATCTTCAATAAAGGCCATTCCTGATGTATTCTATAAGCCTGCCGAAATGGGCTTCCCATTCCCGGAATATGCCCCGTAAGTTGCAGCTGGTTCAGGGAATGCACCCTGATTAAACCAATCGAAAGATATGGAGGCGCTTTTCCAATCTGGATACGTGGAGTTACGGTTGCCCCAGTTGCTGTGATTGTTGTCTCAGGGTTAAGCCAAGACCAAGATCACCAGCGTCAGTAAAACTAGTCGCTGCCTGTTGCCACACTCATCGTCTTCCTCCAGTTATTGTGGACACTCTCCGGGAGTATATAGGACAAAAAACCCCACCAGGAGCCTCTCAAAGCGACTATACTAGTAAATGAATGGGGCAAAGGATTGAGGAATGGACACCAGGTTCATTGGGAAAGATCCTACAAATACGGAGCGTACACGAGGGGCAGAGATGACAAAAAGATCGAACGAAGGAAGAGTCGTAACACATGTACAAAACCCGATAAATTCCTGTGACACGACAAAAAGTTTGAGAAATGAGACCTTACATTGAAGCCCTCCAAAGCTGGGCAGCAGAACCGTCGCGGTGTTGATGGATAGTATGACTACCTCTGCGAGACATTGTACCATCCAACCCTTCCACCCATGTATTTCCAGTCCTATGATATACTTGATCGTCCACTTGCACCATTTTGATGGATGGGCATTTCCATTTGAGTCGCTTGATAAACCGGTCGATTGTTTGATTGTCAAAGCCCTGCATTCCACCTTGCGGAGCCGCCGCAGTCGCGCCGGGAGCAAAAGGGTTGATGAATGACGGAGTGGAGGTTTGGTAGATGTTGAGGATGACGTGTTGAAGTTGCTTTAGCGGAGAGAGATACAGTAGTAGCTGATCTGCCTCGTCTTGGACAAACACGGTGGAAAGCATGCGTAGACCATGAGGAAGGAGAGCGTGCGCCGGTAGGAAGTCACGTCTTGTCGTGTCAAATATGAGGGAGTGGAGGTCTGGGGGCAAGCTGTACAGTGTTTCGGAGACGTCGTCGCACATGGTAGCAAAGTCGAACGTGAGGGAGAGATGCTTGAGGGCGGGAGCGAGGCGAATGATAGCTTTGGCATAGGAATGAGGAATTGTGATTTTGGTTAGGTAGGCATAGGGAGTCGAGAAGATTTCCACAACGTCGGCGGAGCTAAAGGGTACGATGGGGAAGCCGACAATTTCGAGCTCGGTGAGGGACCTTTGGGCCGCGAGGAAGCGAATAACTGGCAAATCAATGGAGCCGTCGAACGTGAAGCTTCGCACGCCTGTTATTCCCTCGTAAGAATCCCATCGTCGAGGGAGACATGAGTCGAAGACGCTGGCTTCCCAAGCCCTTCCCCGAATCTCCATCCTCTCCAAGTGAGTTAGGCGTGGTAATATACTCATACACCATTGAGTATGTTTTACTGCCTTTTGTCGCAATCCCAGCTTGATATGCACAGAGCGGACCATTTCGGCTGTGTCGTTATTGAGATATATTGGTTCCCTTTTATCCGGATTTAGGTCGAGAGTATGGTATATCACCTGTAAGACCTCTCTGCTCATGGCTTTTGACACCACGAGGAGATTGAGCAAGGCACGCCGACCTTCTGGATCCTGATCCAGATGGAGCAAAATTGGGCGATAAAGTTCGACTGGAAGTCTCCAACGAGCAGCTTTGCGGTTCATCAACTGCGAAGTCTACGCAGAATAAAAAGCAAGATGGTTAATTACAACGCAGGAATGCCAGCACCTTTTGTACCTACCGATTCTCCCTGAACAGGGTGAGCACCAAATGGATTGTAATAGTTGGGCGGAGTGGGTGTGATATACGAGACCAGCATCACCCAGTATCTCCTCGAAGAGGCGGAGTAAGGAAGGAACGGTGGGCTGAGAGTGGCTGTGCTTCCAAATCTGTCCCTTTGATTCGGGATATATCCATCATGTCCGGTCTGTAATCTCCGCGAATTCTGCCGATGGTTTGAGGCCATTTTTGATTCCCGACTGCGTACTTTGGCTTTAATTCGGTTGATAGACTAGAAAAAGGTCTTTATAAATTGATATATCGACGCTTTAGTTGTTCCAAGGGTGCTGCTGGATGGCCAGATGGAGGAAAGACGGTGTATCGAAGGCAAGACGAGGACCCAATGAGACGAATGAGAAGAATTCGTTATATAATCGTAAGATAATATATAACGTTTTGATTATACTGTGCGGGATGGCAGGATCCAAGTGAAGGGGGACAAGGCGTTGGCTCCGCTATCAAAGGTAGCGGTCCTTTCGTTTAAAAAGCGCAATACTCAATGAAAGAAGCAATCATTTGTGGCTGCCAGGATTACGCAAATTCCCCCGCTCCCAATTCATTCGAGAAATGGCCGCTCAATGGGAACCCTTTTGCGCCCCTTGCGCCATTGCCTATTGCAGTATAGTTCCGATACATGATCATCAGAAATTAGACCACAGTCCGCAGAGCGCCTCCAAAGGGTTCTCGATACGGGAGGGCCGCGCGAGGCGGGCGGAGCGGCCACTACACTGATCGAGACGCGGACCATACTCGCAATCACGCCACACGTTGAGTTTTCCAAAAAGTTTATACAAGCTTCGCGCACTGGGTAAATACAAGAGAACCAGAATAAGATAGATGATCCTGCCGCGCCTTGCCGATCACACCGCGAAATCGAGCACCCAAATTTTGAGATCACCCACAGTCGATAGACAGAGCTTTCCGGAACTCTCATCCCATGATACACACTGCACCACGTCCCTTTCGATGGATTTGGGCAGCCCGACACTCGGGATTGTATCGTCTCCGAATGAATCGAGCACCATAAACTCGCTGAGCGCGGGCGTTTGTGCTCGCCCCGGGGAGGTGAATGGGAAACTGAGTGATCGATCTGCGCCAGCGACATTTAGAGTTTGTGTACGGTCTCTGAGCGCATTGTTAGTGGTGTCACGAGACGTGCTGGAGCCTGGCAAAAACTTACTGATCGTGTTCTGAATAATGACCCTGCCACACTGTCACGGGCCAAACATACCCAAACCTTGGTTCAGGTTCCGATACATATGTTGGGAAGAGACGGTATTGAGTAATGCCTTTGGCAGGAGGGGATGACTCGACAGAAATGGTCACTGGGGGAAGATAGGCGAGTGCCTCGATGACTTCCTCTGTGGAAGGATCATCCGACGTGCTTTGACGCTGATACATTGATGAAATATCGTAGTTTGTCTGGTTGCTGTGTAGATAGTTGCATTGGACTGGGGGTGGGTCCACCGCGGTTTGACCCATTTCCGGAATTGCATAGGCTTCAATGGCATGCAGATTGAGTTGCGAAGAATGTCCGTCCTCACTTCGTACTATCAGCGCCGTGCCGTCACACATAATCTTGATGGCAAATATAACCGGATCCTGTGACACAATTAGGCCGATTTTCATGCGATAACCCAACGTGAACTTACAGCCATTTGAGATAATGGGAGATGTGGAAGCTTGATCGTACTCTTTTCTTCACTTTCCAGGTCATAGAAACTAAGCGTGTCTGGAGAACGGGCGACGGCCAAGAGTCCATTTGCTGTGCAGACTCGAATTGTGCATGATTTCCATCTCCTGCAGCATAAGTACTCGAAAGGCGCGTCCTCTGTGGTATGCTCTGGATCGGCGAGCGCTTCGATCATGTCGAGGCTGATAAACAGTACCGAAACCTCAACATCACTAATATTATGTCAGTTTAAATGCTTTGATTTGAGCATATTTTCACTCACGGACTGCCCACGTGCGTCTTGTTGATCGGGATTTCGCGAACCCATGTGACAGCGATCCCCATTTTCCCTTTGATTTCCATCCAAGTCGTTGTGAGTCGGTCGAGGGGTGTCTCCGTGGGGCACGAAGCCAAGCAAACCATTCCTTGTGGATTCTCTAAATCGTACAATCCAATAAAGTGTTCCTCTCCCGATGTTGAGTGATATGCAGCAACAAGGTACCTTCCACCAGGTGCGAGGGATACTAGATATGAGCGATGCAGAGGAAAGAAACTGTAAGCCCTGAGACGATCCAACTTGCGTTGCCAATTTGCGTCCAGAGCGAAGGCACGTCGACAGAGTGAGATGACTTCCTTTCCACCAAGACTCTGGATGGGCTTTGGGCTATATGGAAGAGGTAACTTGACGTGTCGGAGTAACCTCTTCAAGATACTGGGGGCCATGAGGACGACTTCGGCACAGTGCTTTGAGACGAGACGAAAGCGAAGCGCGTCCTCCAAGTCCATATGTTCGATGATCTCGAACAGCAATTCGATAGTCAGCGTCTCAAGCTTGAGAGACGGTACTTTGAAGGATTGTACCGGCAATGGTGAGCATTGCGGCGAGGTCGAATTGGAAAAGCACAAGGGCGTCGGACTGGGAAGAAGAGCCGGAAATTCAGATCCATCGCTCTGCTTAAGTAGAACGTTGTCCCCGTGCCATCTGCCCGCAGTCCTGGAGGAAGTCGATTGGACCATAAAAACGGTTCAGGTTCCCGGGGCAATTGGGATTGGGAAAGTTTTTTAAAAGTGAAATTTGACGATGCCTACACATTCTCTTATATAGCGTACGTCGTCATGGAAGATGAAGGATCGACCAAAAAAGGAAATCGAACTTGGGCGTCGTTTTTACAAGTGGTAGCTGTGTCGCGAGCATATGGCATTGTGAAGTTTGTGTTTGTCTTGTTCTCATTTACATTCATGGCCAACCTGGATTTGGCCGGGACCAACCAATGAATGACAGGCGGGAGCCCGGAATCTCAGAGAGCAGTCACCTTGGTTCCGAATTCTTTAAAAGTCACATCAATTACAAGCTGTACTATTGATTCAAAGTCATTCGTCTGCCACCAACGTCAAACCATTCGTTGAGGCGTCGTTTCGTTTCTGCTGGGTGAGTGCTAAACTCTGCATCGCGAGTAATATATCACGATGTCCATCCCATAACTGCCTCCGTTTCGCTTGTAATACCTTCAATTGGAGTGCTTCGGCCTCGGAGTAATGACTTTGTTCGCACTTGGCCACCGCCAATTTGCTCATAACTGCGAGGGTATCAGGGTCCTCTTCCCCACATTTTGCCTTTCGACCCTCCATTGCTTTTTCCAGGAGCTGCCCTGCTTCGAAATATCGACCTTGGTGGTAGTAGGTACATCCCAGGTTAAACATGGCCGTCAGAGTATGCTTGTTTTCCCCTCCTAACTGGGTCTCTCTTTTCTCTAATATACTACTCTGTATTGTCTCAGCTTCGGAGTGCCTACCGTGCTCACAATACGTCAATGCCAATTCATCCATGCCAAAGATAGGATCCGAGTTTGCTTCTTCACATTCCCTTTTGTGTGACTCAAACGCCTTTAAGAGTTGCTCTTCTGCTTCAATATACCGACCTTGGCTGCGGTAAGTTGCCGCAAGCCTAGAACGAGCAATACGAGTATCACCATCATCGTCTCCGGATCGCGCTATTCTTTGTTCCAAAATCTTCAACTGGACCGCCTCGGCGTCGGCGTAGCGACCGTGCTCATGGTATGTCCCCGCCAAAGTGGCCATGGCAGCAAGTGTGGCACCATCCGCCTCTCCTGACAGCGTCTTTCTTAGCTCTACTACTCGTTCCAAAAGTGCTTCTGCTTCTGAGTAGTGACCTGATTTGCCCTGGGTCCACCCTAGGATGAGCATCGCGAAAAGGGTTTCTGGGTGTGTCTCTCCTCGTTCTGCTATTAGAGTCTCTAAAATCCTTTGCTGTACCACTTCGGACTCGCGATTATTGTGCTGTTTCATTTGCATCCCCGCGAAGACCTTCTCTATCCTCAAAACGTAGGGATGAGCTGCCGAAAGTTGCTCTTTCATGAATTTGAGACAATGTTCAATCTTCTCAAAGGCCTTCTGGTATTTCTCCTGATAATACCAAGTCCCTGAAAGGCTAACTGTCGCCTTGAGGGTATCAAGATGACGAGGTCCAAGGGATAATGTGCGGATACGAATAGCTTCACTCTCCAGCGCTTCCGCTTGCTCCAGGTTCATCTCTCCATACGCTTCTGCAGTTTCAAGCGCAGCTGTGGCTACGTGGAGGTGATCAATGCCGTATTCCAGGCGCAGAGTGTTGTTAGGATCTGGGCTGCCGCGCTTTAACCGCCAGCCTAAAGGCCAAAAAGGCACTATGCTCAAGCTACCAGTTGAGCGCGCGGCGACTATATATGGGCCAGAAACGAGATCATGACAAGTGTTGTATATGGGTAACCAAATCGCCTGAGCAGCGTTTTGATCTTGACCCCGAAGGATCTTCCCAAGTGCTGCACGGTCGTTTATACTGAGATACTCCGGGTCAGAGCGTGAAAGAAAAGCAGCAGCGTGAGGAGGAAGAAGACGCAGATCGCGCCCTTCATCCATACACGCTGCAAGAAGCCGGAGCGCAGCACCCTGGAATTCGACTCGGCGCTCACTGGACAGCCGGTCGAAAGCCCAGTCACGTATCAGAGGATGAATTCGGAGGAGCTTGGTGTCTGAATTTGTCGTAAACGATGCCATTGAATAGCTTTGGAGCACAAGAATCCATTCCTGTAATTGGAAATTGGTCCACTCTCCATCGGTAAGGAATATTTCGTTTAGGAGTTGGATTTGTGTTTCAAATTCCGGACCGCGAGCAGCGAAGGGAAAAGGGTCTTGTCGAAATGCGTTTGCCGCTGCTTGAGATATTGTGCTCATAGGGAAGTTTGCGAAATGATAAAACGATAAAATGTGCATGAACTTCTGTATGTGGATCGGCAGCCGCTTATACGAGATGTCGAGCGCCGCATAAGCGCATTCCTTTTGTCGACTGCGACTTGGTCTGTCCAGAAGCTTGATTCGGGACTCTGATAATAGCTCCAAATACTCGGCAGCTGAGCACCCTGTCTCGGCCATGTAGCAGCCGGCTTGTGAGAGTGCAATAGGTAGATATCCAAGTCTCTCGGTGATGTCTGATACCGCTTTTGATTCTCCAGGTGAGAGCCTTGGTCTCCTTGCAGATTTAGTGATCACCTCGATAGCTTCGTCCTGAGACATAACATCGAGCTGCAAGTGGAATTGTGGCTCCGATGCGAGCAATCCGAGTGACTGGTTCCGACTTGTCACCAGAATGGCTCCATGGTCGCACTGGGGAAAGAATTTGGGTAGGTCGATGTTCACGTCGTCCACATTGTCGAAAGCGATCAGCCACTTTGAATTGTGCGGATTTTGAAAGAAGCTCATCGCTTTAGTAAGGTTCACATCAGAGCCAATTGGGAGGGCATGTTTTACGTGGGTAATCAGATCCACCTCTATGCTGGCCTCTGAGCTTCCGTCAACGAAAAATACATATCCGAAACTAGAAGGTTTCTTAGCAATAGAGACCAAGAGTGACGCTGGTACTTACCGTGGACTACGATCAGGGCTTACCTCCCGGGTAATATCGGTAATCAGTTGCGTCTTCCCGCAGCCTGCCATTCCTGTCACTATTATTATCTTTTGACCTGGTTCCTCGCTTTTAAATCCTCCTAGTATAATATTTCTAGGGCCGTCTCGCTTGATGTAATGAGTGACCAGCATTGGAGCGCCCTTGTAAACGGCCGTTTGACCGCCAGTATGCTCTACGAGACATTCAGCGAAGAAACTTACAGGAGATAATGCCACTCACTTAGCTGGTCCAAGGCAATAATTCCAACTCGAGCGTCCGTACTCTTGGCGCATGCATTGAGTTTCTCGCTGGTTGTAGACTCGCTTAGGTAGCCTTCTGTTTGTGCGATAATCCACCCAAGATCGCTAAATTGGGTATGATGCTCGTCTTGCATTCCCTGCTCTACAGAAAGTCGAGTATATATCCCGATTCGGCCATATTGTTGCTGTATCTCCTGGGCCGTCTGCTCGCAGTTTTTAAGCATGTCAAGGGTCACTCTATGGTAATCTGTATAACTCCCATCTGAAGAGAAAAAGAGGGTGCCGGGATTTCCGGAGCCTACACTAAGCAGAGAGGCCACTTTTGAGTCTCCGCCCAATAGCGTGTGGGCTTCAGTAATTACGTCGCGTATCGGGCTGCTCGCTCCATGGGTTGCTCCTAGGTATTCTTGTTTGCGGTATCCGGTGCCTATTACGGCTGGAGAGAATGTTGGCTGCGTTGCACATGTGGCAAGTACAGCCTCGACGACGGTAATTGGTGAGATAGGTTGGCTGCGTATCTGATAGCTTCGGAGACAGGCTTTGGCGCTCGTATTGGAGCGTGGTGTCGCTACAACAAAGCTGTCCTTGTTAATAACAACGAAGCTCACGGCTTTGAACGCCGTACCATACACAACGCCCCTCTCCGGATTTTTCAACCAGTTTCAGGTCAAGAGGGAGACCATTCCTCTTTAACATGTCTTCCATACAATCCCGTAGTCTTTGTGTCCTTTCTGCCGGCTCAAGGTCCTGGACTTGGTATACTTTTTCGCAGATTAGGGCGAACTCGTCCAACGCTTCTTCCACTGGCATGCGTAGCCTGGAGAGCATAATGGCAATCAATCTATCCAATGTGAGTAGAGTCCACATCTAGGGTATTGTAACAATGCTTACCCTCCCGTATCGCTTCCGCCCATCAGGTCGAAATAATCGCAGGGAAGTACGACTTTGTCGGGATCGTTTGGATATTTGTCCCACTTGATTTGATGCATGATCACTCGTAGGATTTCGAGCTGCGAGAAACTCCTCACGCCGCCACCGTCTACGGTGAAGGCCGTCAATAGTGTACAGTATGTACAAAGGGACGCTCTGACCAAAGCTAGCGAGTATTAGACCCTTATTTGACGCCATCTAGCATGTTATTCAACGGTGTTTGATGGAGTAAGTCCGGCTGCGCCGTGATGGATAGGACCAAGAGTAGGCGCTTCGGTTCGTGCCAAGGATCCCCGCAACTGTACCAGCTCTTCGCTTGCTTTAATACGAGCCAGTGAAGGCTTTCCGAGAACCACCAGACGGATTCCCTGACGGTTTGCAAAGGTATGGCGAGAACGAAGAAAGCGAAGTAAGGATATCTTTTCTCTATCGAGTTAGGAACATATTCGAGATTCTAGTGTAACGAAACTCTGGCAAGTGAAAGGATACAATTAGAACGCCATTGGAAAAAGAGAAGAAGAAGAGCAAAGAGAAGAATATTAGTGGAGAGTCAAAAGAGTGTAGGTAGGTGATAAAAACGTCCGTATTTTCCTGCCGCGGCGTGATTGTTGTCGAGCAGCTGCTTCCGTACCGCCGCCACCGCAGTTAACGTTCCTCTCACCCGAGTTTGGCCGGGGTATCGGGGGTAACGATGTAGAGGATCAGAAGTAGAGTCCGCAGGTAAAATAAATAGCGTATGTAGTGTTCTTTCAGTGTCGTCGAGATATGCGGCATTGAAAAAAATATGTGTGGTGCACTGGGTCCAACAAGGTCGATTGCCTACATGATGATGCAATCCTTGCCACCTTTGCCACCTCCGCCCGCTTCGATCCCTTCTCCGCGAAGGTAGGTCGGAGTGATAGGCCCGCCGTTTGCATCTCGGGCTGGTTGAGTGTGGGGATTTCCCTTCAGGCGTGTAATAGCACGCTTATCACCCTGTTCAGCGGCCAGTTTGAAGTAGGCTAGAGCACTGAAGAAAAAAAGAGTGGTTACTTTGGGTGATTGGGAAGAGAAAAGCGTATAAACGTACTCTGCATTGCTCACTGGTGTGCCTATGCCCGTTTCGAAAAAGTATCCAACCGCATACTGGGCCTTAGCTAGTCCTGCATCCGCCGCACGTTTCGCCCAGAGGAAGGCCTCCGTATCTGATTGTGGCAGGACACCAGGAGATCCGACCAGATACCATGCTGTTAGCGAGAAGCATGCGTCGCGGTGGTTCTGTTGGGCCGCAATATTCTGTAAACCGGAGGCATTAGCGAAAGTTTTCCATACCAAACACAGCACATACGTAGTAATGAATACTAAGTGCCGGGTCGGCCTGGCATCCCATAGTCCCGTACTCGTAACACTCCCCGAGTCTAAATGCACTAGGAGCATAACCTAATTCCGCCGCTTGTCCGAGCAGTTCTGCCGCATAGTCCAAATCGACAAAGATAATGTTGGGCACGCCATTTTCATGACACAATGCAAGTTCATGCAACGCATGAGGAAACTCTGCCGTTGCGTGTTCCGCGCTTCTCTTGAGCCAGGTCACGCCTTCCTTCGGGTTCTTGGACAACCCAAGTTCGCCGTTCATCTCGGCCTGGCCCAAGCGGAACATAGCGCCGGGATGCTGCTGCGAGGCGGCAGCGCGGTAGAAATGCGCAGCCTTGTTGGAATCCTTTCGGCAGCCCCATCCAAACTCACAACACGCGCCGGCCCGATACGCCGCGTCGACATGGTTGTGTTTGGCAGCAGCGACAAAGAGCGGAAAGGCGCGGTCAAAGTCTTGGCGATTCTTGACGGTGCCGATCCCGTTTGCGTAACAATCTGCGAGCGTGTACTGTGCGAGGACGTGTCCCCGATCCGCAATCTTCTTCAATAGACCCATGGCTTCTTTGACATAGCCCTCTCGCTTCTCGTTTGCGCGCTCGATATCGAGTTGGTTCGAATATGTCGCGTCTGCGGGTGGAACAACGACGCTCTTGGAAGCCTCGAGCATGAATACCGCAAACTCGAAAACGATTTCCGGATTCGAGCTCTTTTTGGCGTTTGCGCGATAGAGCGCGAGAGATTGCTCGTTGGAGAGCAAGGCGGCTTCGTTCCCCGGCTGCAGATGAGACTGGTCCAATAATCCGGGAGAAGGATTTCGGGCTTCTTGGGGGTATGCGCCGGGTTCCATTTGTTGTTGATCATAAGGATAATTCGTCGTGTTTCCATAGAATCCGTCTCCTTCCGGTGGATTAAAGTCGCGATGATCGGGGTAGGATTGGGATCCCCATTGCTGATGTTGTTGCTGCTGCGGGAATGTCTGGTGTGACTGGCCAGTGATCTGAGGATGAAGATTGCTCTGCATGCTCTCTGGATAAAGCGAGCGGGGCCTCCTTTCGGGATTGATTGGCTCTTCGAGCGGTGCGGTTCTCGGAGGCCGCGGTCTGGAAGAAGCAGCATTCTGCGCGGATGATGACGAGAGAGGAGGAGCTGATGAAGCACCGTTGGGATTAAAGTCAGCAAATTTAATATCCAGACCGTGATCTAACGATTGTCTCGGTGCTGAAGCTGGGCTGCCCTGCTGCTGTTGCTGAGCCTTGCTGGACATTCTCGGTGGTGGCGTGAATTCCTCAAAATTGGGCACCTCTTTTCTCATTGGTCTTGCGAGTTTCTTTGGTGATCTGTTAAGTTCCTTGGATGACCTTGAGCGACCGCCCACTGAATCGTGTCCATTGCTCTCCGTTTCAATGTTTTCTCCCAACGGTCTCCCCGCCGAATCTCTCGAGTTTACCGAATTTGGTTGCTGCAGCGACATATTTTCTGTTGTTGCTGTAAGTTCGTTGAGAGCCGAATTTCTCTGCATTTCTAGCGAGCGTCGCGCATATTCCTGCGACTTTCTGAGCGGCATTGGGCCGGCTTGTGGAGAGGAGTCGGGTTCAAAAGCTTCTGGAGGTAATGGCGGCAAAGGGTGAGACATTTTGTATATCGTGGCGTAGTCGAACTTGCGTCACAGATGAGCCTGGACCTGACCTTCTATTTACAGATTAAATAAAAAATAAGTTTGGAGTATGAATATCGATTCCAATTCTGAGTTTGGATCTCATCGCACAATGGCGTCGGATGGGGAGAGAAACGCCCATGCCGCCCGGTGAAGCGAGATGGAACATGACACACGTTGGCGAGCGAGCCAGACTGGAGCGAACAAGGTAAATCTCGCATTTAACAGCTATTAGTATATCGGAGATATCAGGCATTCATATGCTTGTGAAAATTGGTCGAGCACCAGTCACCTTCTGGCCCTATATCCTCGCCTTCGCGGCTGCAGAGCTATATTAGAATCAAACGTAAACTGTGGGATTTCTTTAACCGTAATTTATTCCGGATCGCCTACCAATGCCGTATATTCGACGATATAACTCCCCGACCGACTCAGGCTGGCTATCTACCCCTTTTCCAAAACGTCCAAACCCCTAAAACATCACTCATATGCTCTTTCATGCGCGAAGAAACTCCATCTTCGGCACTTGGCCGTTGTCATACTAGCCATTGATAAAAACCCCCTCCCCCCCTTCGATTGGACGCACCGCCCACTTTTTACACGTGTCGTCTCCCAGATTCTCAACGTTAGTGAAGCTACTAGTCATCTTAGCCCGTTTTTGACCTTCGTTTCTTCCTTCCCGCCAGATGTTCACGTCTTCCTTCCTCCCTGCCATCGTCTTGGCAAGCATTGGCCTTGTGACCGCGCAATCGACAGCCCCAGCAGGAATCTGGGGACAATGCGGAGGTATGTTTGCTGTTTGTCTACGCCCCCACCCCCCACTGACCTTGGACACTCCAGGCACAAATTGGTGTAGGTGACGGGTTTTTCTCAGATGTTCACCGCCTGACAACCCCCACAGCAGGACCCACGACATGTGTCGCAGGAACGGTCTGTAACTACTACAATGCTTGTAGGACTCTGTTTCTGGTCGTCCTGGGCCCTTTGACTGATCCTGCCTTTGCCCAGATTACTCCCAATGTATTCCCTCGACTTCCGGTCAGACGAGCACGTCCTCATCAGCGGTATCCCGTTCGACAGTAACACCCTCCGTATCCACCCGGTCGTCTTCCACGACTTCCGCCACCTCTTCGGCACCCACAGTGACCTCGACAGGCTATCAGATCCGTGGTGTCAGCGACCCGGTTTATCATCTCTACCTGCAATCACTAAATGGCGTACCCGTTCTCGGGCCGGAGTCGTCCAGCGGCTACTTTAATATCAGCGGTTATATCCGTCTCAACTCTTCCCCTTATCAATACCTTAACATTGTCAATGCTACGACATCCTACAAGCCTCTTACCTTTGATTCTGCCGCCACTTTTACCGGCTGGGCTTTGGAGGGAGACACGATCATCACCAGCACCAGCAGCTCGTACGGCAGGCAATTAAACTTTTTGGCCTGCCCCGCATCGAGCAGTGGATACTATCAACTCTACCTGCAGACCGGCAGCCAAACGCCAAGCTCCAGTTGCACGAGTCAAACGATCCACTTACCCTGCTTATGCTAGGTTCAATCCAAAAAAAAAAAACACCCAAGAAAGAATGACTGCCACGTCCACAACAGATATTCGCACGGTCGTATATTTGTACAAAAATGTTTCGAAATGGCCAAATACAATGATAACGTCTAGTCCATGAAACTTATTTTAGGCCTCTTTTTCCATCGTCGAGGTTCTCTCCTTGCGATGCAAGCGACCTGCAGCATCCGCGACAGCATCTCGGATTCCGTCTGCCATCCATTCCGCAGTCCTTACACCTTTGAACTGCTTGATACCCCGATGATCCGCACTCAAATTGTCCTGATGATCGGTCCAGTCCTTGAGCTTTCCATTTAACGAATCTGGAAAGAGGCATAAGTCGGGAGCCAGAGAAAAAAAAAAGGTAACAGAAAAAGAGAGGCAGGCTCAGAAGCAGCTCCACGCACCGTGAGATTCTGTCGGATTAATGGCCTTCGCCTCTGTCTGCTGCACATTATCTGTGACACCATTAAGATCGTCAAGGTCGAGTTGGCCCTGCCCACTTTCACGCCCAATGGCTTTTCTCAACCCTCCTCGTTTCATGATCACGTATTCCTCCCACGACCTCTGGGTGCTCGGATCTTCACGCATATCTTTTTCGTGAACGTCGGAGATACCAGGTCTGAAAACAACTTTTAGCTCCACTTCGCCGATGGACTCTGCCTCGACTCCGGGAACGGTTTCTTCCGGCTTTGAATAGTTTTGCTTCATTTCTTGAAGTTTGTCAGTCTTCCATAGTGTGGCCCGAATAATTCCGTCATGGTGGTTATCAACCAGATCCCGGAGCCATACGGTGCCCATCGCGAGGGTGCCCTTCCGGAGGAGGCCCTTTTTCCGAGCGTTCAACACGAGCGCAGAATGATAACGTGTGAGAATCGGGAGTTGAAGATGAGTGTCTTTGCCGGTTTCTGCGTCGTCGTCACCGTCGTGTGCTGCTGCTGCGGCCGGGATTCCCTTTTTGATCTTCGTGTATCCTCCAGATGTCGCTAGGCGAACTTCTGCCGAATCGTGCAAAGATTGATCCTTAAACTTTACAGTAACTCCTTTCACAATCACCGTTCCCAGTTCAAATCCGACCAAAGAGGGCGGCATCGTTAGGAGAACGGGTCGGAACACAAAGGAAAGGTGAATTCTCCCAAATCCTATCCCGTGCTGCAATGACCAGGAACCAGTTTTCATTGAGCCATCTTTGAACAAGTCGGCGAGCTGTCCGGTATTCGTAAGAATTCTCAGATGTATGCAGCCACAGTCAACGCGCACCTTAAAGAAGACCATACCCATAACGGGATCGTTCTCCCTCATTCTGGAGTCACGAATAACGATGCATATATGTGCCGCCTTCCAGTCCTTGACGAAACGTTCTGTGGTGGCGTTGAAGAAGGGCGTAGACGTCATCGGTTTCGTTCGTGTCTTGTACACCTACACAAATGCGTTAGAGCGATCACTGAAAAATTGCCCATATATAGGCTTACTGGTTCGTCATTGAGCATTCTGCGTGGGTCCAGTGGGTAAGTAAGGATGAGTTACTCTAGAAACCCACTTACACTGTGCAGTAAGAAGAAGGTAATCCTTTTTCTGATTCCACCTCTTGTTCACCTTCCGGCTTCTCTGTTGAGCCCTTGCCAGAGTTCATATTGTCCTTTTTGACTCCCAATTCCCGAATCTCGTGTAGCTATCAAATGGTCAGTAATCAATGAAGATCTAGACGGGCGAAAATAAAGCACCTGAATCCCGAGTATACCGCTGAGAAATTCTTCTGGAGGCGGAGTGACGGCGACAGCTGCTTCTAGGTCCGTCAAAGTCGATTTTCTAGCCTTTTTGTATCCATCACTGTCTAGGATTTGCTGAGGAATTTCACTAGTAGATTCATTGCATCCAGGAGTGACCTTTGAGTAGAATCCGAGAGTGAACTCCATCGTTCCAGACTCTTTGCTGGAGAGTGGTTCTTGCATCGGGACCACCCGTCGCACAGCAGTATTGTGTTTACTCATCACCTCTGATAAACAAGGTTGAACAAAGAGCTGTTAGAAGATTGACAGAAAGATACGAACCCGCGACGTCAATGTCGACATGACCGATCATATCGTCAGCAGTGAATCTGTCGCTATCCCATAGCTGCAGAGACACTTTCTCTCCAATCTTGGCCGCGTTTGCATCAACAAGGAGGACCGTCGTCTCCTCGAATACGGGTTCGAGTGTTCCGGATATCACGCGAGTAGAGTATTGCGTCTTGTTCGTTGGAGATAGGCAGACGTTGACGTAGGCGTTCACTGATAGCCAAGTCAACCGGGTAACGAAGGTGAAAGACTGTACTCACTGTCACTGACGCTTTGCTTTGCGTCTTTCTTTACAGTAACTTGGTGAATGTGGACCACAATAACTCCAATATGGGCGGTATCTATAGATATAAGTAAGGCCATATAGTTAAATACGCTAAAATACGACTCACCGCGATTTATACCGTCACCACTGAGGAGTTGCTGCAAATCCAGCATCATAGACTTGGGTGCTACGTACTCCTTTGCAGCGGCATTGATTGATTCAGAGATGAATCTCGACAGGAATGGGATATCCATCATATTGGGAAGCAGTTTCTTATGAATGGGTGTTATGGAAATGGAAACTTTTGGGAGTCCAACCAGCGTTATCAGAGTATGCTTGACACTGTGTATTCGAATATGCATCAGTGATAAAGATCATTGAAATAAGAAGATATAAATACTGACAAAGGCGGATTTGGGATTAATTCCAAACGCATCCTGGCGGTACCGACGAAGCCCGTGATCTCCGCCCATACAGCTATGGCTAGTGTGAGATATAAATCTTGAAATGTCACATATACTCACGGATTGGCACGGCTGCAACGCCTTTGATGCCCATATAAAACTCGACAAGCAAACTGGCCGGGTGAGGATGCTGGGTTATTGACATCAGATATGCACTCACTGAAAGTTTTGGGCTCTCTCGTTCCAATCTCCCTGGTTTGGGGCCGCACGATATGCAAAGCTAAGTTCGTAGTTCACATGCTCTCCTTGTATCTGTTCCTTCTCCTCGTCTTTCAAAGCGTTGGTTACACCATCAAGTTGAGCATCAGGAAGGGCTCTCATTGAAGTGATACGAAGGGGATTCGTCCCCAAACCTAGGGTGGGTATGCGCACTGAGTGCTACGAGGGGTCAAAGGATGACCTGAGATGCTACAGCCATGGCTTACAATAAAAGTGGGAACGGATGCTTGCATAATATCCTCTAACATATCGACTGTACTTGTGAACCTGTGAAATTGTTAACAGTGACTGCAAATGACGGCCAATTAGCCAAAAGGCGTACATGTCGGGATTTATGATCGGCCACACTCCTCCCAGAAGAGCATTCAGCCACTCTGTGCTTTCTTTGATCTTTTCCTTTGCTTCAATTCTTCCGTCACCGTCCTTGTCATAACCAGCTTGCAAGCCCCTCTTTCGTTCGACATCCCACACTCGCCTATCCGCATCATCCTCACTCTTGCTTTGCATCCTGTACACCCACAAGAAGGACAGAGCAGCAGGTATACCCAGCGAAGGGATCAAGAGGAAGAGTGGGCGGGAGGTGAATGCAGGTGGAGCGGTAGCGAACGCAATGATGGGCACCAGCGTGAAAGCCAGGGTTATTCTCGAGGCTGTTGCATTAAAGAGAGAGAAGAGGTATTCCCTTTGGCCGCCAATGTCAGGTGGCGGAAATGCCATCTTAAGAACGTTTTCGCCAGGAGGCACCTCTTCAGGAATATCCTTTGCGTCTTGTATTTCCTAATTCCAGATAAGTGGTAGTTTGTGGTAATAAGGCTTACTACGTACCATTTGTTCCCCGGTGACAGGATCCCGCACACTCTGCCCTGGGGCACCAGGTTCACGAACTTGGCCATCCCGTTTCTCCTGCTTCTCCATAATTCTGGCTTGTTTCTCGTCCGTATTTTGTTGCGGGTCTATGACTTGCTTTGCAGGCTCTGTAACTGCGCTCATTTCCAAGAAACCACGTGCCGATGGGATATTTTTGGCTTTTGTGTGGTAGGCGAGTATTTGTAAAACTGGCAATGTCCTGAAGAGGTCGGGTCCAAGAAAGAAAGAACGGCTTGTCGAAAGCGGAGATGCCTTGTAGCCGTGACGTTGTGCAAGTGAGTCTGGATCCATGACGTTGAGGGGCCAATTAATTCTTATTATTGAATAGAAAAAATAAACGATTCCAGTGGCTGTTCGCAGTTCAGTCAATGAGTTAATTATGATTGAATAGGCCATCTTGGACCCACCCATGTCTTCTTCTGAGAGTGAAGCTCCAGAGACGATCAATCTCAAGGCTGCGAAAAAGCAATCAAAGCGGCAGGCCAAGGAATTGCAAGAACGTCAGCAGGTGTAAGTGGAGTTCACTAAATGCCACCCAACCTTGTCGTCTAATCTTGTCTTCGAAGGGTAGCACGACAGAGAAAAGAGAAAAACCAAGCCAAAGATGTCAAGTTAAAAGCAGAGAGTGCATCCAAAAAGAGGCCTTTGGATACTCGTACCAAGAAGAATGATGGAAAGCAATACCAAACTGCAGGAAAAGACGAGGATGTAGACGAGGAGCGCGCACGGCTAGAAGAACGCATGGCAAGGGCCATGGCCGCTGCTGAGGACGGCTCGTCGGATGAAAACGATGACTCGGATGTCTTTATGCAGGATGAGGACAATGAAACTGTCTCGGAGGAGAGTGAAGTTGACGAGGAGGCTCAAATATCTGTCAATCCCGACTATCTCCCAGACCACTACTTTGAACAGTCTGAATCAAAGGAAAAGGCCACAGTCTGAAAGCCAACATTAGCACCCAAAAGACGCAAAAGAAGAACAAAAGGCAGAAAGGAAGAAAAGGTTATCGGGTGCGTGTACAGCTATGAGATGCTATCAAATTACTCAGAATGTATGTTTAGCTCGAGGGTTATACGCACCTTGTCCTCTAGCGTACCTACTGCCGCAGGACAAGCAGTTCCCTCGGTAAAGGCAAAACGGTTTCTTCGCCGCCAATTAAAGGGTGATATCAAAACTAGAGGCTGGGAACGAAGACCAGGCAAGTAGCATGAGGGTTTACGTTGTCAGCCACTGACCCTCACATTAGTCTCCATTGGATCAATGGCTTCCTTTGGCAAACCAGCAAGTAAATTTGTACGGGAATGAGTGACGGGGTGACGTTCTACATCGTTTGGTTAACTTGTGGGAAGTATCTCAACACATGCATTATATAAACAAAACGTTAGCCATCTAGACGAAGATGGCACAGCTCATAAAGCTCAGATATCAACGCCTTCCCTCCGTTATTTACTTAGAAGCGCAGCCCCACCCAACAGAGTGACCAGCGCTTGATTGAGCCCTTCCTGACCGCCCCACATCATCGTAGTTTTATGAGCAGCAAGGAGAGTGAGGACGCAGGTATCTGCATCCTAAGCTTCGGTTAGGACCTCTTTAATAGCCAAACAATCCCATCTGATCGTACTTGCTTTCACAGATGGGGGTGGCCCGGGCACTTATTCTCAGCTCTTGATCGTCAGAGAATATATGACCAGGCTAGCATTCGATCAGGGAACAGATGCAAATGAACTCATTCCAGCCGACTATTTCGATCTCATGGGAGGTGTCGGCTTTGGAGGGTATTTCGTGCTGTGCACAGACGAATGTCTTCATTAACATTGTTACAGTCTCGCCGCATTTATGCTGGGGTATCTTAGGATGTCGGTAGACACCGCTATTGGCACCTTACTTTCTATTGCATTGTTGGTGTTTCCTACAGAACCACAGGAAAACACCAGTCCCGACGTACGAATGAAGAGTCTTAGAGAGGCTTTAGAAAATACGATAAAGGAGTGTGGGCTCCCCCTTGACCAGAAAATGGTGGATAAGGGCTGCCCGGCTGGATCATGTAAAGTGTGCGTTAATATAAGTACGTTGAAGAATAGGTCAACTTATCTTTACTAGTGCTCTATATGCTGCCACCACGGCCAATGTTACACACCCGCAAACATTTCGGACCTATCCTTCCCGACTTTCCAAGCTCAACCCATCCATCGTGGATGCACTATGCGCCACTATGGCCACTCCGCGTTTCTTTTCTCCTGCGAAGATCGGGCCCCCTTTGAGGCAACAAAGCTTCATTGGTGGCGCCCTGGGGGCAAACAATCCCACTCGAGAACTTCTGGCAGAGGCTGCAGACGTTTTCGGGAATGATAGGCGGGTCGCACAGATCATTACCCTAGGTTCAGGTCGACCCCGCATGATTGCACTCGGAAATTCGACGGCTGATGGAGAACTAGATCAGACTTCGGGGCGTATAGGAGCTGATTGTGAAACAGTAGCACGGGATCTCTCCGCAAGACTTTACAACATCAATGCCTATCTCCGGCTAAATGTCGACAGGGGTATGGAAAATTTGCGCTTCTCCGACTGGAGTGATGTGGGCAACATTGAGAGTTATACAACTGCATATGTGGAGGCCCCTCCTGTCACGCAATCTATCGACACGTCTTTAAAGGCGTTACAGGAGAGGATTGGCACGGTGACATTGGGACAAATTAGTACGTGTAATTCCATGGAGATTACGGCGAGCTTATGTCTTGAATAGGTAATTCCAGACAAATTAGCCTCAGGATCGCCGCGAAGACTCCACCTCCTGTGACACCACATTTTGTCGTAAGGAACTGGGCGTCTAAAACGATGTATCATCATCTCCTCGAATCCTCATCGTTAGAACAAAGAATATTCGTCATCACCGGGATGGGTGGTTGTGGAAAGACACAACTAGTCTCGTATTTCCTTCGGGAAAACCGCTCATCGTACGTCACATATTAAAATCTGAGATATTATTAACTAACATATATTCAGTTATACCCGCATTATCTATATAGATGCAGGCTCTACCAATAGCATCAAAGCGGATCTTCAAGCGTGGATTCGGTCCGTCGGAGATGGATACGAAAAGAGTGTATGGGAAGACGCTCTTGACCTTATGAGTCGTAGTCAAGACTGTGGACACTGGATTCTCATTCTTGACAGTGCCGACGATCCCGCACTCGACGTAGTGCAGTTCATACCTCCAGACTATAAAGGCGTCGTAATCATTACATCGAGAAATCGCAACCTAGGGAACCTCGCAACATTATTCCATCTCGAGCTCGGGCAATTGGATCGCGAAGAGGCGTTGTTTGCTCTCTTACTCGCGGCTCGCCGCCGACTTCCATTACCGTCTCAGGAACTCGAAGATGCTTACCAGTTACTCGAATTACTTGGGTGCTTACCACTTGCAGTCGTGCAAGCTGGTTCATACTGCCGCCAGCTTTCATCGTCCGTCGAGCAGCCCTTTACATTTACCCAATATCTTTCCCTCTTCCATGAGAATAGGCCGCGTCTTATGGAGAAGGTAGAGCCGTCGTCCCTAGATCGTTACCGGCGAGGGGTATATGCCACAATAGAACTCTCCTATAAAGCCATCCCCGAAACTGCGAAGGGACTCCTTCATCTTCTCTCTGCTTTCAATTGCTCCAGCATATCCTTGGTAATACTGAAAACGGCCGCTCTGCAGCGCTTTGCCGATCCTCAATATTGGATGCCCCGTCCAGAGGATCATGCAAATATTATTTCGGAGTTAACGAAGCTTCTCCTTTATAATGGCCAATGGGATGAACTGAATATACAAGAGATGATACAAGTTCTCTCTTCGTTTTCTCTGCTATCTGCGACATCGTCCTCTGAAACCCTTCTTCTCCGACTACATCCACTTATCCAGGCGTGGGCTCTAGATACGTCTTTGTATTCGGAAGCGCAACAGCGAATGTGTCGCAGAATGGCGGCACAAATCATCACATCCTGTAGCATTCAAGAAAACAGCCGTATCAATCAATCGTTGCTCCCACATATTGTTCATATGCTCGACGTTTCGAAGGAGAGCCTTCACCCCAATGATCAGATGCCACTGGCAATGATTCTAAGAGATCAGGGATCCTAT